>JACJUY010000735.1:73182-106063 GCA_014220935.1 Platorchestia sp. MABIK | reverse complement strand
CTGAAGCTTTAGTGAGCTTTCATTTTGTTGAAATAGAATTGATTTTTTTTGCTGACCTTTTCTTTTTGGTTCAGTGATGTCCTATTTTTCAGAAGCTACTACAATGCTTTTTCCTTCAACCTTTATCTTGTTTATAAAATTACTTCTCAACTTGTGGTTTCGATGCACAATGGATTTTATGTGGGAACAAATCTCGTGCATATAGATTTCCCAATGCCTTAAACTGGGGCTAAATTGTGCTTTCTTCTCTTTGAAACTCCTCTGTTGTGTTTGGGTGGCTTACATTCACGAATCAAATATCTAACAAATCAACATAATTTTCAGCTTGTCTTAGCTCAAAATCTCAGCTCCGAAAATTCACATCTAGAACTCGAATAACAAATCCATCAAAAACGAGTCGCCATGATGGATCGCTCATCAATTTGAATGTGATTTTAATGCATCAACTTGAATGTGATGTTAATGCATCAACTTGAATGTGATGTTAATGCATAAACTTGAATGTGATGTTAATGCATCAACTTGAATGTGATGTTAATGCATCAACTTGAATGTGATGTTAATGCATAAACTTGAATGTGATGTTAATGCATAAACTTGAATGTGATGTTAATGCATCAACTTGAATGTGATGTTAATGCATAAACTTGAATGTGATGTTAATGCATCAACTTGAATGTGATGTTAATGCATCAACTTGAATGTGATGTTGATGCATAAACTTGAATGTGATGTTAATGCATCAACTTGAATGTGATGTTAATGCATCAACTTGAATGTGATGTTAATGCATCAACTTGAATGTGATGTTAATGCATAAACTTGAATGTGATGTTAATGCATCAACTTGAATGTGATGTTAATGCATCAACTTGAATGTGATGTTAATGCATCAACTTGAATGTGATGTTAATGCATCAACTTGAATGTGATGTTAATGCATCAACTTGAATGTGATGTAAATGCATCAACTTGAATGTGATGTTAATGCATCAACTTAAATGCGATGCACTTATACCTGTATGAGCCCCCCCTCTCTCCCCGCCCCACCTCGCGCGTGTTTAAATTGATTCACGAGTGATTGAAGTTGATTGATGCGTAATGGGACTCATCGCATGTATGAGTATATTTATATGCATGTGCAGCGTGCAGGGCTGATGAGGCCCATCCTGTGCTCAGCGCCGGTTCCTAATTGCACGCTGGAATGCTGAATTTTGTGTAGCAGTTGTGCTTTATTTTGTGAAATTTAGTTTTCTTTTTTTTTTTAATCGTGAATGTAGCTGTTTAGTGAGAAGCAAAAGTTTCTAACGGTCACTGGAGGGACAGAAATATATTTTGTCTTTAGAAGAGTTCGCTTTTGGAATTAGCGTGACGTTTGAAAAGCAGTAAATGCCGTTATCCGTTAAAGGTCTGCTCCTTTTAACCCTCAATGATGTATGTGCGTGTGCGTTGAAGCCGTCAATTTAATTTTTAAAAGGATGAAATTCGTGCCCTATATATTTATTAGAAACTGCACATTCTGGTTTGAGACTAGCTTGACAAAAGGACGGTCCTATGGATTTTTACATCGGAGAATGCGCTCACACAGGTTTGCTGTGTTCTGAACAATACCTGACGCAGCATTTAAGGTTGCTTCAACATTGATATCAATGAAAGACAGGTTGTGGGACGCCTCGCAGTTCCCTCACAACCTGTCCTGACAAACGAACATCGTTCCAGTTTTCTATACCCTTTTGCGGTCCAGCGAACTGTCCTCATGGTCGTCCAATGGCCAAGTACAAGCCTTTAACAAACTGGAGGTACCCCGCCATACCAACGCTCCGCTTTACATGGTGCTAGTGTCCAAACCAGTAGCCGGCCTCACATAGCTACATCCTGCAGTCTTGCTTGCCATTAATGTTAACTACAGCAGCTGCCTGCGTGCAGATTTCGCCACGTCTAGGCCTGGTGGCCAAACCTGAATCCAGGCTAAGCCGTACAACCACCCAACCGACCGACCACAGTTTTCTGCACAATGACTGCTTTATTAATCATAACGAGCTCTGTGTAGTAAATTCCTCGCGGCGATATCGTTTATATCTCTGACGTGCGGAGCTTGTGAGCAAGGATCATGTCGGTGATCACGAATGCTGTTCCTGAAACAAGTTCTCCCGTCATGCCTTCCTTCACGCTTTGCCTGGCTTGCCTTGAGTAAATGTTACTTCAAAAATCCTGCCCTATTATCTAGGAGGATGTATTTTTAAATCCCCATGCCTCAACTCACGTCGAGTCGAAATCTTCATCGTTACCATGAGAGATTGCCATGAAATTAAAGTGTTTCAAGAAGGCCTTTATCGACAACCTCCGTAATTGTGATTGTTCAGTAGCTGCAGCCCCGATATTATCGTGTTCAGATAATACTAAAATCTTCAGTAAATTATAAGTCCAATTAAGATCTTGGCTGCAGGAAACTGTACAGCACTGGCTGGCATTCAGGTGGAACCTGACTAGTAACCATTTTATTTAAAGCTTTACTTAAAACTTATGACGATTTTATTTTTAGAATTATGTTCTAAAGTCCAGGAGGCCGTTCTGCGCAGCTCATCGCGTACTTGAAGTATGTTCTCAGCTCGCAGAGCACCTCGTTCATCCTCTATTTTTTTAAATAATAAAAAACGCACTCGAACAGTTAAACAGTTCGCTATCCCTTTAACTTTCATTTCTCCTCAACGGTTCCAATGGAAGAGGCGGCCTCTGCACGCTAGCCTCACAGAACGGCCTAAATTCCATACAATCGGATATTGCTTGCTAACATTCCTCTACTTGAATGCCCATGAATATTACTCTCGCAAGCATTCAACTTCCATTCTCAGCAACAATTAAAGCAAAGACCTTCTAAAACATCAAACATAAGCCTCCTGCCCACCCTTGCAGCGGCAATGCCGTATCTCCCGAACCTGCTTTATCTTCTTTTGTTGCCGTATTGAAACGCGCCGTTCCCGTTCCAGCATTCCCAGCGTGCACCACCACAGCACCGGCCTATGCCAGAGGAATGCGTGTAGGCTTAGAAGATTAGCAACTGGAATGCTTAATGCAAATGAGTCGGTTTTTGATAGCCCTCCAAAATACGGTGAGCGCGCATGGAACGAAAGGGTAGGCCTCGTTCGCCATTATGACCGGGAATCGGATGGAAAGCAACAGTGATCAAGAAAGAACTCAACAACATTCAACAAAGAAGGCCTGCACAAAGAGTAGGCCGCTCGGGTCGAGGGAACATTTTTTTATCCTTCGCAACACCTTGCCTCTTCATTGGAGCGACCTCCTGTAGATGCGCTTTAGGGCCTTTCAAAGCAGTTCAATTCTTTGAATAATTCCGCCCGACCTCCAGTTAAGAGCCTTTAATTTGGACCATAAAACGCTTCAGTAAAGTATTCAGGCACCTACGGAACCTCAGCCTCATATTTATTTGCTCCAGAAGTAATTTTGACCTTGAAATGGCCGTTTGTTTTATGGAACAAACCTGTCCAGCGCGGCGTAAAGAGTTCATTTTACAGCGCGTCGCACCGCAATCAGAACTCTTCAGATATTGGATGCGGTCGATGCGGGAGCCTCTTTTTCGAGCGATAAGTGCAAACTGAAGTCATGCCTTCAGCCTCGGCTGGAGGCAGCGCCGCCAGCTCCCTGAGTGGAGGAGGACAAACTTTCAAGCGATGTTTTCGCTTCATCTCCTGCATTTAAATTTTATCATGTAGCCTAAACAACATTTGTTCTCTAATTTACTTGTTTTCATGCAATTTTGAAAAAATTGCTGATGAAAATAACGTAAGTACTTTTTAATATTCTGATACAGGCGTGTGAGCGCTCAGTTTATCGCTAGCAATAAAGAGCGGTGCACCAGCATGGCCCGGGCCTGTCAGGCCCGAACTACATCCCAGGAATCCCAGGCAATTAAATCATTTTGGCAATTTTATGTATCAGGATTGCTCATTATACCAATCATTACAGCATTGCTGACTACCAAACACCACCACATTCACGGTTGCTTAAATGAACACAAGAATTTAGAAATTTGTATACCAGAAGAGAAGTAAAGTTTTTCTGTCATGTTATTGTTCTTAGTCACGATTACCAGAGAAAAATTTTCAATGCCTAGCGGAGCCCATTTGTCACTTAATTTAAAAAAATATCTCTCCAATTTCATTTTAACTTTATTTTCTTTCATTTTCTCGACATACTCCAGGGCAATTCGTGTCTTTCGAACATCCATTGTTCTTATGCATTCCAGCAATGACTTGGCGTGCTTCAGACAGAGCGTTACTGAGCAACAGGTGGATGTAATTCACAAGAAGTATTGGAAAGAGTATTGTACATCGATCGGCCACATGTTGCTCTGATCAATACAATGAGTATTGTATGAACTCTTTGACGAGCAACATCTACTCCAGATTTAAGCCTTTCAGAATCTCTTAAGCGCACGAACTTAGACTTTCTATTTCAAAATCATGTAGGAGTTTACCAGCCGTCGCTTTCCAGATTTAAAATTTCCATATTAGCGACATTCATGTTTACTATCAACCCGAAAGTTTTACACGACACGCCTGTGGAATTCATGGCTAACTTCTTAACAAGCCCAAACGACACCTGAGAGTTTGAGTGCCACAAACGTGGGTGTAGGTCGGACCTGAGCCTTGCGAGCGAGACGAGCTTTCATGAGCCTCTGCACTGCGGCGCTAATTTGGGCACATAGCTAATGAGGCACTAAGCGGCTTACGCAGCAGTGTTCTCGCCAGGTGGGGCTCAGGCTAGGGCTTAAGTTGCTCAGGCTAGTAGCACAGCTTCATTCCAAGTTACTTGGGACTCGTTTCCAAAATAAACAACTCCCGTCGAGTGAGATGATTGGATTTTCCGAATATTTGAAAGATTCAGAGAAACGAACGTCGACGGTCTTCGATTGTGACTTCTGGCCAAGGCAGGTGTGTCTCGGGCTAGGGCTTAAGTTGCTCTGGTTAACAGCACAGCTTCATTCCAAATTACTTGGGACTCGTTTCCAAAATAAACAACTACCGTCGAATGCTTGCGCCAGCTCCAGCTTGAGCTAGAAATCTGACCTGCTCAGGTTAGCAGCACAGCTTCATTCCGAGTTACTCGGGGATTCGTTTCCGAAATAAACAACTACCTTCGAGTGATGCACTTAGCATGGCCCAACGTATGAAAGAGTGACAGTGACGACCGTCGACGGTGACATACACACGAAATGCTCCGTCGCTCACACCACTCAGCAGCAACCAAAATCTTGAGCAAATGAAGCTCTCATAATAGTTTGACGGGTCTACTTTTGATCTTTCTATTAGAATCAATGAGGTTAACGAGGCTTGTTTACACCTGCGGAGCTAAAGCAGGGCTTAGCGGCTCTAAATTGAGTGATCCTTCTTGATGACTGTCCCTGTGGTGACGCTAGCCGCACAACTGCACCTGTGTTTGCTGGACTAAAATCTGGAATGCACTTTCATCGCTGTGGTCCGCATTCAGAGCAGTTTGAAGAGGCGACGCCAATGTAATGATGTAGAGTGCGTGTGGGTCCATGTGTTGTGACGGAAACGATGTTCCAATGTCTTAAAAGGATAAAGTTTAATCTCCATAAGAGATCTCTAACTCTGTGCTAAGTTGGAAAAAAATATATATACAGTTAGAGGATAAAACGTTATCATGAATGCGTGCATTAAGCCGCTCTTCACGTCAAGTGAAAATTGATATTTTCCGGAAATTCAGTGTAAAGCTAAGAAATAAAATATCCTTCACGCAAGTCGTGAAATATGGCATCCTGAAAACGAAATCGCTCCTACTCATTTCTTTGAAACTCAAAAGTTAATTTTAAAATATCTAAGACGCTTCAAATAACCTCTGGCACCTGTTGAGCATCTCTGGAGATTTGAATGAGCCTTCCGTATGTGTTTTGTACATCAAATTTGTTTAGAAAAAAAATTATCCTTGCGATAAATTCATTTTTAAGTTCCTGTAGAAACAGGCGCGTGCGCAAGCAAGAGACGCGGTTGTCGACAGAGAGATACGTGAGATAAAATGCATTTAACATCAATAAATACAATGAGTTCATGTTAAAATTTCAGCACCGTAAAGAAAGTTTACTTTTTATTGTATTGTTTGAGTTTGACCCGAAGCATTAATACTCAGCCATCAAATTCTTGAGATCTGTAGGTCCCGTAGCATGAATACCGTCCGTCAGGACAAAGGGCCTCAAATTTTGTCTCGTCTAAAAAGTTAAAAAGAATTCTATGCGACTTCGCTCATATCCGTTTATGAGTCGCAACTAAAATACTTCTTTTCGCTTCTTGAGTTTATCTCTCAGTTGGACAGAAATGAAATGAATTCTTTTTTAAATGAAATTCAAATAATACAAAGAATTTGTTTCGAATTTTGCCGTTCCTATGAAAGCCTAATGATAGTTCCTCATGAAAGTTACAGAAGATGGTATTACATCTCCTTCGAATAAATACTGATTGAAAATTACTTGCAAGAATAAGGGGAGTTTTTCAGCATTATGACAAGATTCGCTTCTACTTCAGTCTGCTCCATGCCACGTCCTCACTACATTACACTGCTTACTCTATGTTTTTATCTCTACAGGGTGGCCCAAAAGTAACTGACCCTTTTAATTTGCTAATAAAAAGAAAACTATGAACGCTAAAGAGTTGAAACTTGTTTTATAAGAACGAATAACAATGTTATAGTGTATTCACGCTATGTTTTGAATATAATATCCCTTAAATGGCCGCCACGGTTGTTTTGACAAATTAGGGCTCTTTTCCTTGTTGCTTCCATAACGCTCCTTAGTGAATCTGGCGAGAGTTGAGCTATTTCAAAAGAAATGTTCTTGCGTGCTATTATCACATCGGAGTCTTGCGTGCTATTATCACATCGGAGTCTGGAGTGCTATTATCACATCGGAGTCTGGAGTGCTATTATCACATCGGAGTCTTGAGTGCTATTGTCACATCGGAGTCTTGCGTGCTATTGTCACCTCGGAGTCTTGCGTGCTATCATCACATCGGAGTCTTGCGTGCTATTGTCACATCGGAGTCTTGAGTGCTATTATCACATCGGAGTCTTGAGTGCTATTATCACATCGGAGTTCGTGAAGTTCTTGTAAATTTGTTGGATTTGTTCCATAAACTCGTGACTTGAGGTAGCCCCACAAGAAGAAGTCGCATGGGGTCAAATCTGGAGAACGAGGGGGCCACCGGATGTTTCCAAATCGTGAAATTAAATGATTTGGAATGCAATCTCTTAAAACCTCTTAACAATGTTATTCTCTTCTTATGTTTTTCTTCTTGTGTAATTGTGTTTTTCGAAGGACTGATCCTTGATTGAAAATGGATTCTGCAGTCACGTTGCACTTCTGTCATTGACGTCGTCTTAATGTAGGATTGCAGAATTCTGATTCTTTCTTCTTTGCTGTCGCGAACCATTATGAAAATTTGAGGTCATGGAATGAAGCAAAATTTCTTCAGTTTATATGCTAGCTGAGTATATAGGGTACCATATAATAAACCATTAATATGTTATTCTTACAAATAAAACAAGTTTCAACTTCTAGCGTTCACAGTTTTCTTTTTATTAGCAAATTGAAAGGGTCAGTTACTTCTGGGCCACCCTGTATATTTTCCACCCATACTCGTTAATTACTTCTGTTTTATAGCAGTGTAGTCCGCACACGGCAGACGGCCTCAAACTTTTCCAGGTTCTGTCAGACTGCAGTTAATGGTAAACATAAACTCTCAGACGTACTCTACCTAATACACCTTGAAAAACGGGGTTCATGGCTCCCTAATTAGATTAGAAGCCAACAATTTTAGTTGATTTTAATTTCGTACCTAAGTAAAATTTAAGTCTGTATTTAAAATTTACGATAGCCGTCAACACACATGCAATAATTAACATTTTCTTTAGAGCGTTGGGCCTTTTCGTTCAGTTCGAATCCTCGGAGCGAAACGCCACGTTTTACGAGCGAAGTCTCGAGAGACGACCAGAGCTCTTCATTACAACGTCGGTATTTCGAAGCCAATACTTCCATGAGAAGATATTAATCAAATGCTCACGCTATTTACCCTTCAACAGTTCAATATGAAGTGATAATGAATCAATATTAAGCAAACTGAGCGTCATGACGTAACTGGCTCTCGACATGATCTGCTCATCCATCATCTTTATACGCGAGGCGCTCCTTCGATTCTGCGTTCCCGAGCTTAATTACATCTGAGTCTTGCGTGCTATTATCACATCAGAGTCTTGAGTGCTATTATCACATCTGACTCCACTTCTCCCGCCACTGCAACTCTGCTCGTTGTGGCTGGCGACGCGACCGTGTGTGAGGGATGTCTTGGGACCAGTTTGTTTTGGTACGTGTACGCTACTGAGCAGCAGCTCGTCAGTACATGTACGCTACTGAGCAGCAGCTCGTCAATACATGTACGCTTCTGAGCAGTATTTTAGCTTGCGTTGCTGTATTTTTCATTAAAATTCAGGTGGCCACCAGACTTCGTATTTGTGAATGGAAGGCTGAGCTAGCCCGTGTGATTGGTATGAATTGTGATTTGTTTACTTATCACACAAAACTCTGGTTAACTGCATAAAAATGAACAAGAAATACATTCACGGGAAATTATGCCCCTTTCTTCTTTTTTACATGCAGAATTTTACGCGGAACAGAACTTCACGCTCCCTTGCTCGCTCTGTGCCTTATTTCCTCACTCCATGTTGACCCTCGCAGTCCTGTGAGAGGAGACCTAAATCGTGTACATTTGGCGGTCACGTCACATGAACTCAAAGCAAGATCAGCAGCAGCGGTGACGTGAGAGTGTGCTGCTGCGTTTGGTCATGTTTAGTCAATGCTTTTTTCATGTTCTGCTTGACGGCGAGCGGATAGTCTTTGGAAATAAGATCAGTATTCCTTCTGCCATCATCGCTCTCATGAAGTGCATAAATCCTCGTATATTTAACAAGCGTATAACTAGACTCACTTTTTGAAGAACGCAGAGTTCAAATAAAGTTTCAAGCCCTTTTTAGTGGCTTAAAGGTACCACATTCATTCAACTCATCCCTTTCTGCTTATTTAGACGAACGCTCTATAAAATTACCTTACTTGATTGTTGAAAGACCTCCTGAGCTGAGCGAACAGGGAGGTTCTACAGTCTTGTTGCATCAGTCAGTCCGACTGATGACAATACGGACATAAGCTGCTCTTACCTCACTGCATTACAGCAGTCGTGTGTTGTCTCCTAGTAGCCAAAAACTTGTTTTGTTTTTGCTTTCATTAACTGCGAAGCATCACTGCTTTTCAAAACCACGTAGTCACAAGTGCACTGCTTCATTAAAATGAGTTTTCCGTTGAAAAGAGGAGCAAGGAAAGCCTCTCTTTTTCTTTCACAATTTTGATCTGCATTCAAAATTTTGACGTTATGACCTGATGAAGGAAGATATGCTAGTCCGTCAGTATAGGTTAATATTACAACAGTATCCTCAAGTATAACATATAAGAGGAATAAATATAAAGGGAATAAATGCCCTTGAATATAACATTTGGTCGACGTAACTTATATATTTTCGCATACCATTATCAATTGGAATAACAAAATTTCCTCGCTCGTCACTCATGGTAAACACAACGGAGATGTCGATGCAGCGGCACCACGGTCACAGGAGCCGACGTGTGAGGGCAGACCAGAAAAGGTTAAGGGTGGCCGGACTATCCACTGCAGGAGCAATAAACAAGAATATTGGGTCAGCGCCGCACTGGGTGCTACGTCACACGCAACCAGCGTGTGCACCGGCCAGCGATCGTATCCGGTGCAAATAAACGGACTCGTGCAAAGAGGCGTGCTAGTGCACGGAAATGGGTCAAAACAGAGCAGCGGGCCGGTTCAAAGAAACGGGCCAGTGTCAAGAAACAGGCCGGTGGGTGCAGAAGAAACAGGCCAGTGTAAAGAAACAAGCACGAGCCAAAAACTGAGCTGGTGCAAAGAAATGGGCTGGTGCGAGAAAACAGTTCAGTGCGAAGAAACAAGCCTGTGAAAGAAATGGGTTAGTGCATGGAAACAGGCCAGTGCAAAGAAACAAGCCTGTGCAAAGAAATGGGTTAGTGCATGGAAACAGGCCAGTGCAAAGAAACCAGCCTGTGCAAAGAAATGGGTTAGTGCATGGAAACAGATCAGTGCAAAGAAAGAGGCCCGTGCAGAGAAATGGGATAGCGCAAAAAAATGGGATAGCTCAAAACAAGCGAGCAGTGCAAAGAAATGGGTTGGTGCAAAAAAAACACAGACCGGAGCTGCGCGCTGCGCCCACTGCGGCAGGAAGAGAAGACAGGGTGGAAGGCGAGCAAATTTCCGGCTGGAGGTGGAGTGAGGGTCTCGCTATATTCGCAACTCAAACTTATACCATCAAGTTCCCAGTGATGATTGTGAACTGATAATGTACAAACCCTCGCTATTTTCATTTTTTTTGTTTTAATCATCATTGTGTGGAATCAATGAATTGGAGAGAACTTTTGTATTGGTGATCTAGAATTTTTCAGAACCCTCATTTGGGTGACGTAGCGATGAGGGCTGACGAATGGAGGGTCCAATGAAGACTTAAAGTAATCGCTCCGAGACTCTAAATTTCAAGTTTTCATTGCGTCAAGTGTTTAAGCTATTTTATAGGAATGTTGGTGGATATTTAGTGACAAAACTGCTCTTTTTATCCTACTTTTATTCACAACTGAAGAAGAAATGCTAGTTTGCTCTGCACGATGTGATGCTAGAGCAATTTGGTGACGATGTAAGGCCGCTTCAAACAGTTCCAAAAAGCCTGTTCAGAAAGTTATGTAATGGATGTTTCTGAATTAAATTCTTTGTGTGAAAACACGTTAATGCAAATTGAGTTCAGACAAAAATGACCCTCATACCACATTTCCCCGTAGGTTGCAAAAGAAAAGCCTACAAGCTTCAAACGTCCGTTCTTGTCAAACGCGTTACAAGGAAAAGAAAACAGTCTAACTTTCGAGCTGCTCCTCCGGGCAGTTCTTGGACCCGAACTTACATCGAGCGCGTGACAGGTGGGCTTGCTCGCCACTGAAATCTACAAGGCTCTGATCCTAATTGGATTTCGAAAGTCGGTCCAAACGCTGCACTGCGCCCCTGGACATAACGTTGAGACGAGCCTGGCGGCGCACAACGTTTTGCTGGTGCGGCTCTGATGGTGAATTGAGCGACGCATTCATTGCTGCAATATGAGGCGACTGTGTGTGTGTGTGTTGAGTTTTCGGGCACCTCAGCTGAGGATCTACTTGACGTTGGGTCGGTCTCCTCTTGAACAGAAACTGTAATACATGCAGTAACTGCAGTTACTGTAGTACCCGTAATACATGCGGTAACTGCAGTAACTGCAGTAACTGTAGTACCCGTAATACATGCGGTAACTGCAATTACTGCAGTAGCTATAGTACCCGTAATACATGCGACAACTGCAGTAACTATAGTACCCGTAATACATGCGACAACTGCAGTAACTGTAGTACCCGTAATACATGCGGTAACTGCAGTTACTGCAGTAACTGTAGTACCCGTAATACGTGCGGCAACTGCAGTAACTGCAGGAACTGTAGTACCCGTAATACGTGCGGTAACTGCAGTAACTGCAGGAACTGTGGCACCTGCGATGCGAAGGAACTTCTGCCAGCGCATGGTGTCCTCGAAGGTCAACGCTACCCTGATATTCAGAGTTCACCCAAGATGCTTAGCCTAAAAATCATTTCCAGTAAAGGTTAATGGTACCGATGGGATTTTTTCCACTTTGTTAGCCCAGGCTCTCACGCGAGTTACATTGCTAATGATCAATTTTTACACTTCCGTTCGTAGAATGTCCATCCAGGCAAATGCCAAAAAATAGAACACAAAACGTTTCTGATGTGATAGATTTACTCCCAACGCGATACGCACCAGCGAAACTCTTACCATAACACGACGTCGGAATTAANATTCTATAGTGCCAGGCATTCCTTGAGAGGGCCACCAATTTGCAAACGTTCGGCACAGCTCGCTCCAATTGAATTTCAATAAGCATCTGCTTTGCATACATCCAGACACAGGGGGCTGCTCTGCTACGTGTACACCACTATTCTCAGCCGCGCCATTTCCATTCTCAAATTCTCGGCCTGAAAATTTGTAAGGTGGCAAATTGAGGGCGATCAGAGTAGACCTTTCGGCGATGACCAGCTCGAGCGGTGCCTCCATGGCGTTGTAATGACGGTAATTCGTACTCCAACTGCTGCAATGCAAGAAACGGAGCGTGTGAGCAACATTATATGTAGTTACACTTATCTTGGACTTGCGGTTAGTTTCGTCTGATTCTTTTTTCTGAGCATGTGCTACACAACGCTTGAAATTTCAAATGATTTCAGAGAATGGGATGTTGTCGCTCGATGATGCTCTGCGGTGTGAAATTTCTATCGATTATATAACGCCTTTACATCGTGGTGCATTTGAATCCAGTTTATTTTAGTCCTATTTGCATACATCAAAAATGGCTTAAGCTTGTACAGCAATCGTCTTTTGATATTGGGAGTCTTTCAATATCTCATCAAGGGGCATCTCATGTGATCCTAGACACTTACATATGTAGGTACGCAGAAATGCAATTCAACCTCATCGAGTTTTACTACGATGTTACTGCAGACTTTGCATCCAGTCCGCCTGCAATCTTCACATCTGCATGAACGGCCGGGCTTTCCCACTGCCGGATTAAACAGCCTCGTCCTGCTGCACACACACACACACGGTTTGATGAATGCTAAGTCCTACATGAAGCCGTATGTAGCATGCTTGTACTTCATCTTCGTTAGAGAAGTTTTCTCGACCTTGTCCATATATGTTTCAACGTTTGACTCTTACCATTTAGTTTTCTTTTATTAAGTACGGAAATAGTGTCCTGGTAAAAATTGCAAGTCAGGGGCTTTAATTTGTGGTCGCAACTGAGGTACGCAAGTACATCGTCGGGTTCGAGGCGCTCAGGTGCGTCCTGGCTTAATGTCACCATCATTAGATGTGCATTCAAAGGGCAAGCAACGGCTTCAGATCGCATGAAAAGAAACATTTGGGTACTTAGATAAAGATATGACTCGCGCAAGTGCAATCATTGCAGCATGACTCGAGAGAAGCTACGAGGTTAGAACATCGAGTCTAGTAAAAGTCGATATTTTAAGCCGTCCCCTGCACAGCTGATCCTCAGGGTAAGCCCTAATGGAACACGTCAGGGTGTTCCCTTGCTCAGTCGCGACCGCCTGCTCTTCTCTTATTTATGACCCTTAAAATGCTCTAAATTCTTTCATGATGCACCGCCGCGTCTTCATTACGATAACAAAGCGCCTTCGATTGGCCGTGTCGTGGCAGCATTGCAACTGGCCGAGTAATTTACTGCTGTCCCATTCTCATCGAAAGTCGGGCTTTGTTTCCCGTACTTGGGGTAAGTTATGACCACCCTCGCGATGAAGGAGGCTCTCTCATGCTGCTCACATCAGCCGAGTGCTGAGTAACCTTTAGGAGACCCGAGAAAAAATGAGCAAGCCTCTGGGACCCCATACTTTGCTAATTGCTCAACAGATTCGCGCACGTATGAATCCTCCAATTTTTTCGGACAAATTTTCCTTTCATTCTCTACGTCGAGACCATTCATCAGAGAAGAAAAACGAATACGATTTGCCTGCGTGGCGGACAACAATGGTTGTGAAATATACGGACAGTCGGCGACGGCCGGACCGTCTTATCGGTCTCCTGATCACGGGGTCACAGGCAGTCCAGGCTTTAATGAACCTATTGGCTTTCGAATTCATTTCACGCTTTGTAGGTATGTGCCCCACTGCGTGCATGGCAAGGTGCACGCACTTCCATATCGCAACGTCGCGTGGGTCGCGCAAATCAAGAGAAAAACCAATTGAGTTCCTGTACCGCATATATGATGAGGGCAGAGCTCTCGTGACTTGCTCTCCGGCCCATTGTGCGCAGCCGCTAAGTTATGCTCACCCTCACTCAGGTAACCCAAATATATCTCTGCAATCTTTGTGCTTTAATACCGATTCTTAGAAAGACAAGCCGGCATTACTCGGCGATTTCTAAACCTGGGAATATCATTTCAACTCTTACTTGAATGAGTTTGTGCAGTATGCGATGGAGAAAGTTAAGAAAATTTTGAATTCTGTAATCTCTAAAGTTAATTTTCATCTCCTGAAACATATTATAGCTTCCTAGGCTTGTAGGTAGGCATAAATTTCATGGCCAGGTCGCGTGTTCCATCCAGCGAACATGTCCACTCAGGATGTGAGGATGCATTTACTTGCAAAATAAAGAAATAAAAATCCAAAAATACATATAACAGTTAAAAATGCAAGTCTTTTGGAATTTTAAATAATAAACTAATGCTACGCCATGCACCTAACGAGTGTCTGCAATGGTTCAACTTACCAATGAATACAACAACCAGCGACAGTAAACTATAGGGCTGTTTAGCGTCTCACATGACACATAGCGCTGAACAGGACCTCTGCTAGTAACCGACTGGCGCATGTGAAATTATTGGAGGACGAGCGGCTAACTCGGGCGAGGAGTACTGTGCTGAAAACTATGCGAGAGCATCGTGCCACCACTGCCACAGTACCGTGCAGGTGACCACAGTACCGTGCAGGGTACCACACCACAGTACCGTGCAGGGTACCATGCCACAGTACCGTGCAGGGTACCATGCCGCAGTACCGTGTAGGGCACCATGCCACAGAGCCCAAGAGCCCCGCACAGGACAGGCGGAGGCGGCCACGTCCCCAACTCCATTGTATGCAAATGCCCCCACGGGGAGCGATGGTCCCGTGTCCGAGGCGAGCGGCGTCCGCCGTTGGATTTGCACTACATTTGCTGATGCGAGCAATTCATTATGGGTACATTTGATGGATGCACTCTGATAAATGCATTTTGATAAATTTATTTAATGGATGCATTNTAGACGAAGACATTTCGATTGATGCATTGTTAGTCGGATATTTGGAGTGAACTACATTTGCTGATGTATGGAATTCTTCATGGAGACATTCTAATAAATGTATTTTAATGAATGTATTTTGATGAAGACATTTTGATGGGTGCATTCTGATAGATACATTCTGGTGCATATGTTCTCATGGATATATTTTAATAATACGCTCTGATGGATATATTATGAATCAGACTGCGCTATTATGTTGGATTTCTTGCGTATGAGTTCCTCACAGGAATTTCTAATTTAAATTAAAAGTTCATCGGACGCAATAGAAACACTTCATCATCGATAATCACTTAATCATTCTTACTCTGTCACAGTTTGGCTATTTGTGAGCTTCATGCTCCACAGTTCTCTTTACCTTGTCACCCTTAGTACTCTTAAGACAAAGCTGTTAAGTTTTCATTGAAATTTACGGTCTCAAGAACATGATATTACCTTACAGCATAATTCTGGCACTCCAGCAATGCTCCTTGCATTACGAGTGGAAGAGCGACGAGTTTCGTGTTGGGCGCGGTAGAGGAAACAAGGTAAAGTCATTCTAATTGGGGAGAATACATCTCCTCTTGTTCGGGTAGCCAATAGAACGGCTTCATTTCAAACAAATTTTATGACGTCACCATTGCGACATCTCGTTAGGCAAATAGAGGTGCCAGATTTGGGGCTAGCGGTGTTGCCAGATGCAATATGAGCGCTGCTATTGGTGCGTTGCCATGACGTCAGCATTGCCACACGGACGATAGAAAAAAGACTGGATTGACCCAACCTTGTTTCTTCTACCGTGGTGTTGAGGCAGCGCTTGTCATTAGCGCGTGTGGACACGCAATCTCCAGGTATGACATTACATCCCTACATCGCACAACTGATAACCAGGTATTTCACAATACCCATACACCACACCCATCACAACTGATTAGCAGGTATCACATTATATCCATTCTCAATACAACTGACAGTTAGGTTTAACATTATATCCATACTCCGCCCATCTGATAACCAGGTATTTCACAATATCCTTACACCACACCCATCACAACTGAAGACCAGGTATTTCTTTATATCCATTTGCTACAAACTCATAACCAGGCATTCCACAATATCCACCTATCCGTCCACCCTCCTCCATTATCCCCATCAGGAAGGTAAGAAGGGGTAATCGTTTTTTACACCAGTGTTTACACTAACGCCATCTCCAGCTTCCTGTCCATAATAAGACGAGGGTTGCCCTGGTAATTGGATTGTAAATGGAAAAGACAGTAATGAGCTACATTTCTCCCTTATTCATCCTCATTAGAGTCCCGCATTTCCGTACATGTAATTAATACAGAGGACTTGCGGCTACACACTCTTCCTCCCTCTTCCTCCTTCTCTCTCTCTCTCTCTCTCCTTGCACATTGCAGTGCCTAACCGCCGGTGCGTAGATCGATCCCATGGATGATTTTACGTTTTCCGGGAATTGAGAAGCTTTTTTTTGCTTCCCAATTCTCAATTCTTTGGGAACCCTTTTCACACTTGATCTGATAACAAAAAGCCCGAATTTGACATGATGTTTTTATTATGATCGCATTATTTCCGTTTGATCATCCTCAAGCCAAGGCTGGTGAATTCAGTTCAAGACTGCTGGACGGAATGAGTTCGGTCCAACCCTCATTTGCCACGAGGCCTCCAATCTGACCTTCACTGAAGGACGATATGCACTGCGTCTCGAGCTGGTATCGTCCGCGCTGTTGAATTACGCTGTGGAAATCCGTACATCATTGCCGTCGAGTTTATCCTGAATACAGTACACTCAGTGTCCATGCTCAGTATTGAGTTTACAGTACACTCAGTATTTGTGCTCAGGATTGAGTATACAGCTGCTCAACACTGAAGCGTTGGGAGGCAGAGACGCACAAGGAGGCGCTGCTGGCTGCAGTTCTCATTCTCGGAAAGATTTGCTCGCAGGAGGAAAACAAGAGACCGTTTATTGACACAGGGGTATTTTCTTGGCTTGCTCGTGCGTTTCATTCTTGCTGCCATTTTTGGTAAACGTCATCTTTCTATTCACACTAGTGCACACGTGCTGGTCGGCATTAGTCTGAAGAATTTCACCCCTTCTTTCTTGAGTTGAATTCTCTCGTGCCACTCAATGTTGTCCAGCGCTATGACGAAGAATTTCCTCGCTTCTTTCATGTGTTAAGCTCTCTTTAGCTACTCGGTGTCGCTCTGCATTATTCCGTAGAATTTCCAAACGCCGCTCAAGGGTCAATTTAGCTCTAGCTTTTCGTTGGCAAGCAACTTCGCGTCGGCTTGCCATTTCGCGTCGTTCATCCGATCGTCTTCGATGTTTTTCTTGCTGTCGGAGTCTTGCTTCTTCTCTCTTGCGGTTGGACACATTTCTATGTTTGGTGGCCTCTTTTGCCGGAATTTTATTCTGAAATGTCGTCTATTATCTCTTCAAAGCTTTTCAAGAAAATCACAATTTCGAAAACAATAACTCAAGTTCCAAAATTTTGGGCCTTATACCAAGTGGTAGCCAGGTTACTGGTCAAACGAATTTAAAACATTTCTTTTTGCATTATCAATTAAAAATATCAAAGCGACATGATGAATTTCAACAGAGAAAGCTCCATAGAAAATTTCTATTCTAAAAATTAGCCGATTGCGTATTGTGGATACCATAATCAAGAGGGGGTCACACGGACGGAGGGACGGACGGACGAACGCGGCTACTTTTATAATAGTGATAGTGATTGCGAGTCAGCTTTCTGCTTAAAAATCAAAGTGATGCATATGGCTTGGGATTAAAGATAAAAAGCTCTGCATCCTCACAGAACGGCAGAATGAAGGTCTCATGACGGTCCTGAGATGCTGGCTATCCTCAACTCCTGCCGCAGAAGAAAGATCGCCGAGCGCTTCTGCTGTACAACTAACTGCTCTTAGCTTAAAAACAACTCAACAAATCTACATTGATGTCAACATTTCATTATTGATGTTCGATCTAAAAGTAATTTATATGACATATCGCAAGTTGGAGTGTGATTCCAGAGAGCAATTTGTTCATTATTTGTAAGTGATGTCTGGGGTTTTTAAGTGCCGATCTGTTCAACTTATTAAACTTTCGTTTTTTACAGAATTGAGTTGAACATTCATTTGTATTGGTTATTTTCATTATTCTATTTTTCTTTATCAATGGTGAAAATACTTTATAAAGACCTCGCTTCTTTATTGTCGTAGAGTTTCAATTTTCCATGCTCATGTGGAATTACACTTAAAACTATTTCCTAAGGGAAGGAACGAATAAATTTGCTCCTACACTGCCGGCATTTTCTGGGCCATGGATCAGCAACGCTGAGTTGGTCATACTTCATACTTCAGTCATCGCTTCTATGATTAAACATTCTCTTACATCGCTGCAGCCGCCGCATCAATTCTCTGCATCGACTGAGCGGAAATTTCTATTTGGAATGAACAGCCTCAACGAAATGTGACTTTGAGGCTCAGCGTTCCTAACATTTCTGATGGCGTCGATCATGTCGGTGTGTAGATTCCAAACATGTTCCCGCTCTCATGTCTCTTGTATCTGGATCTGGCTCTTAGTATGCTTATTAATCTTCTTCAGTATCACAGCTCGGGCAAAATGCAGTTGATTCCGAACATGTCCTTGCTCTCATGGATTTTCTGGATCAGGCTATTAGTTCATCTAGCATTCTTCTTCAATACCGCAGCTCTTGTAAATGTGGTAAAAGAAGTGTGTATGTTTGCTCATGAATGAAAGCTTGCATCAATAGGCCGCACTTTCAGTAACGTATTAAAATCATTTGATTTGACTTTAATTTCGCCTTGAAAAGTGCCCCCTAAAAGCTTTCTTTTCAGAACAAATCATTTCCTAAACAAAAATTCAAAAAATTTGTTCGAGCAAGAACGTCCCAAATCCCAAATTTACACTTGTGGTGCAATTTTCAGATAAATCTGCTCAGTAGAAAAGAAGTTCGTCTGAAAGTGAGTCAGTCCCCTCAATTAAATGCGGTATACGCCGATAATTGCGCCTGTATCTCAAGCGAAAACCGCAACGACATCGCCATGTCAGAGAGGCTCACGACGAGCCTAGGTTGTCACCATCGCTCATGGACGCCCCTGTAAGAGACCGGTGACTGTGTCAGGCATAACTGTACAGTGCTCTGCTCTGTGATGACCTTCTGATACACCACTGCTTGCTTCTTCTCTCGTCACCACAGTCCGCGCCTTCACGCTTGCAACCGGTCACTTTGCAGTCCGGTCACTGTATGTACTTTCCGTCCACACTATACCTTTTATCTTATCCTGTCCTTCAGTTGCTCTGCACTATAATGTTTCTAGACAACATGAATTTTATGTAAGCTGGAAGCTACTACAATTATTGCACTGACAAACCAACCTCCTCTCTTACTTTGTACTTCAGTTGCTGGTCACTATGATGTGACTACACATCATGTATATTATGTCATTGAGCAAGCTGGAAGCTTGTACTGACAAAGCGACAAAGCGATTACCGCCATTGAGTTGTGTGGAAATACTCATCTATGAAAATCTGGAGCGCATCCACCTTACACTACCAAGTGCAACAGAACTCGTGTCCCTGTTCCGGGCGCCGCACCAGCAAACCATCCATTTGAGCCACCTGTGTGGCAGCGAAGTGCGTCTGACACTTCATCTCTATTTACATCTCTGCTCTCGTTAGTGTGTTCGTACGTACTTTCCCTCACTCAAAGGGTGGGATTCGAAACTGAATTTTTTCTGATCTTGTAAATAATGGTGAGGTAATGACGTGGTGTACTAGTTAATTGCTGAATTACTTAGAATAAAATGGTTTGCTCTCCCATGTGTGGTTGTCCCGGGAACTTGATTCCGTCCCTCATAACTTGATGCCAACGTTTCAAGACTAATCAACGAGAAACGTTTTGTTGTCAATGATTCCCGAAAAGAGTTTTCTTGTTTAACATCCGCGTGATGACATGGCCGTGGGATATCTTGTTATCATGATGAATACATGGAGTAATAATTTATCGGACATGGACGGATGACAATTACTCTGGCGGTCAATTAGAGGTACTCAACCAATGACGAGCGCCACCGGCGGCCACTAGTCAAGTCTACATCTCTCCTCTACCTCTCTCCCTCCCCCCCCGAACCACACAACAAACAATCAAGCCAAGTGTCGCTGTACAAGGACATCAATCTCGTCTCATTGATTCCATGCCTTCAATTTGCGGCAATAATGGCCTCCCAATTAATGGAAACAGCTGTACTTACTCCTTCCGCCCCTCCGTCACGCGGGGGCAGGAAGTGCGGCTGCGCATGGGTCTCTCACGCGCGCTCTGCGCATGCGCTTCTCTGTGACAAAGTGAGTGTGTGTGTAACGCGCGCGTACGAGTCAGAAAGAGAAAAAAAATGATAATAAAAATCGTTTATCTTCAAAAAAGTTGATACATGAGATGCATTGTCAACGTGTGTGTGTATGTGTGTGTGTGTGTGTAACGCGCGCTTACGAGACAGAAAAAAATTAATGATTAAAAATCGTCTAATTCCCAAATGAATTGATACATGAGTTGCAGTACTACACATTGAATTTTTAAAATTTAACGTAAACAATGTTTTTCGTTTTCTAGCTCTAACCTCAGAGGTCTGCATCTCCTCTGGGCCAGTGTGTGTATGTGTGTATGTAGCAGAGAGAAGTCAACTGGGTTGACGGGATAACCGTCAAGAAGTTGGCAGTTGACATCCTGCAATATTAGGGTTGAAGATATGATTGCCAGCCGACTGTCGTCTTCTGTCAACCCTAAACTACTGATTACCCATGAACTAAATATATTGTGGACCTCATCTATATGTCAACCACCAGTTCTAGCACATCTTATTATCAAAATACTTCCTTTCACAAATGTAGTCTCTCATTTGAATTGTGCGTATTTTATACTTGTCCTACATCATCACCTACATATGTATTGTGACGGAGAGGTAGAGTTCTCAGGAAATCAAATCTTCTCCGATTAATTTTATAGCCTTAGTTGATCGCTGACATATTTCAATTTTATGGACTGATATTGGAAGACCAAGAGTACAACTCAACTTGCATTTCTTTTGGTAAGACAAGTTGACAAGAAGTTCCTAGACAAGTTGACAATTTGGTAAGACAAATTCCTTTTGGAAAGACAAGTTCCTTTTAAAAGACGAACTAATATTTGCAATGGGAATTTTTACAGTCTCTCTTAGCATATCTCGCAGCGTGTGAACACAAGGTTCTTTTAAAAAGACGAACTAATATGTGCAATGGGAATTTTTAAATTTTGCCTCGGTACATATCGAAACGCATAATTTTGCATGATGCGTCAGCTTGCCTCGGACCGTCTGAGTCGCAGCGCAAAATTCCGCGTACCTGCGAAGTGTCCTGCCGCCACTCAGCTCAATTGAGGGTCAAAGGAAGACAGATCGCCGCAGGGGCGCTCGTCACTCAAGGAGCGGAGCTCAAGAAAAGACTTCATGCATTTGTTCTCAATTGATTTTGGAATCAAGTTCCTGGTCTTTTACATTGGCGATATTTTCTTCGAAGGGCAACATGAATATCGTGAAAGTGTGCCAGAACATTTGCAGATGGAAAGCAAATAAAAATTGGCCTATGATTGGTCTTTGGCAGATCCTTTGTTGACGTCCTCCTGTACTTTGATGGCGCTGCGGCAATCAACGGAAATGCGTTGCTTCGAACTACTGTAGTGCAAACGCACGCATATTGTAGGCATTCAAGGTTTTCACATTTACAACGAAGAAATCAACCTGGGCAAATAAAAGCACACGATCACAATTCAAATCATGGTTTTCTCATCCAAAAGTTTTTCCGTTCGCTTCCATTAGATTCATCATTCAAAAATCAATTTGCTGAGCTCAAGTAAGACATCTGGTCAGTGCCAGTATGATGGAATTCTGTAAAATCTACATAATTAGACAAGCTCCATGAAAGAACTTTATTCAAATTACGAACGAGTGCGAACAAAGAACGTGTGTCCTGGAGTGCTGCACATTGTGTGCCTAAATAATAATGTGGACCCGCCAGTAGGCCTCCCGCCGAGGCCGATTCTTGAGCACCAAATAACTTCGTACGAAGCCTATCATTTCTATGGAAAATTTGTGACTCTGAACTGCGGGAGTTCTGATCTTGCAACTTTTATATTAATATTCAACAAAGGCTCAAACGTTGCTTTATTGCGCGGAATTTTCTGTTAAATTCGTCACGCAATTGAGCAAGCCTTCCAGACGCCGCGTTCTCCAAGCCTTGCTATGGAACGGAAATTCACTGAATGTTATCGAGCAATGCTGTACTAGAACATGGCCAAGTATTTTTTATTAATACAGTAAACATGATATCTAAAGTGAATGTTCTTTCAAATATGGTATTTCTTCTATTGTCAACAGTCAATTTTGCTATGTTTAATTTTACTATGTTTTATATGACTAAAAAGAAAACCATTCCTGACCCCTGAGATCGCCTACCGAGCATCACATAGAGTAAGAGTGTTACGCCGACGTTGTATTCAGACGCTGGAACAAGTACACTTCCTTCCAATCAGTTTCAAATGCCATGAATAACTCCAAGAAGATACCCTGTTCATTTTCAAATTAGGCGATATTTTTCATAAGTTTTAACTGTCCAATCCCAGAAATGTGGCCTGGATATGGACGCGCTCACACAACACTGCGCACAGTTGCGCACGGAAGATGTTAAAGAATGTCATTTGTACTCAAATTTCCACGTTAAATTGATCGTAAATTCCGGTTCGCTGTGCCCTGTGGACGGCATTTAATGGGACCCGCTTCTGAAACACTCCAAAACTCGCTCCAAGTGCTTTCAAAATATGGACAATTTTCTGCTTCGATAACTCAATTATTTAGCGTCGAACGCTGAATTCTTGAGCCGAGCAGAGCTCCAAAAAACTATCATTGTTTGGGTGGAGCGACCAACTTTTGCCATTATTTGCAGCATCCGAAATTTTCATCGCTTGCTTTTTACTCTTAACATTGTTGAGCATCGATTAGGGACTCAGAGTGTATAGAGTGACAGGCAAAACTATTGTTACACTTTGACCCTTTCAACAATTACAATAGCAGAGAGTTTCCTTTCAGTGGTACATTCTTTGTACCTTCACCTTTCACCAGGCGCACTTGTCGCTCAGGTGCCGCTAGAAGTGCGGCAACAAATTCGTTACCTACTTTATATCCTATATGGCATGACTTAAAATAACATTACATGTTCCTGCATCATTAATTTCATTCCCAACCACTCTATTCATGGGTACATTCAAATTTGAGTTATTATTGGATTTAATCTGTGTACATGCAAGCAAAGATTGAAATACTTTTACAGGAATTACTTTTCAAATCTTACTCTATTTATGAAAAGCCATGCTCCATTCCAAAGCGTTGGGTTCAGAGTTTTTAAATTGACAAATCGTCAGTCCGTAAGCCAAGATAATTTGTATGGTCTTGTATATGTCTTGTCTTCTACCTGGGTAATTTATATTGAGTTGCACAGAGTCACTTGTTTTACTGAAAAGAAAACTGCAACCATGAGTTACTAGACAATCTGGTATTCTGCTGCAACCGTCGCAGGTGAGTGGGGGGACCCGCTCTTCTGCGCAAGTCCAACTTGAGCCTTCGCTCGAATTGGACTTAGGGAATAATTTGTTTTGCTAAGCCCAATTCCAGCCTTTCACTCTTAGTCCTACGTAAAAATTTATGAGTCAATTATTTTTGAAAAAACGATAAATTGAATTTTCTTACCGAAGGAGGCGCAAAAATTAGTTCATGTAGTAACAAGGTTTTCTCGTAAACCCAAACCTCTCATCTCCCACACCTTTTGCCTTCGGTGAATAACTGCATGTATCAAGTTTATTAGTAGAAATCCGACGAAGTACGAAGCATGCGCTTCACAAATAGAGTGATGAGCTGTGAAGCACAACGTGAGTGTTGGAGGTGCAGGATTAATTTAGACGAAGAAAATTCAAGATGCAGAACAAAACGAGGGCGGCGTTCCAGATGCGAGGACTGCACGGCTGCTTCTTATGAAGATTCCGAGGTCCTCGCGAACGTTCCAGCAGAGCGCGCCCGTCACACAACAGCGCCGTAACTCTCTCTTAATTAGCTCGCATTTGTCAATAACGTATCATTAAATCCGTGAAATCCGAACAGTCTTTACTTCTTCATCAAAGCCACTCGGCATCAACTTGAAACCATCGCAAGAAATACTTGAAAGGTTCGCGTTAAAAAAGTACGCAAAGAAGTTAACTTGCAGTCAGGTGCAACGATATGGAAGGTCTTCATCGCATTTGATTTGCTTGTCTTCTTCTCAATGACGGATTGACCTCGTGAAAGCATAGTCCCTCAAGAGACCTCTCAATTATTCGTTGATTACAGTGATTAGAAGCCTGGGAGCCGAGCGTCGTACTGGTGCCAGTGAGCTATTGTAACCTCATGCAGTTTTTCAGACCGACCATCGAATTTTAACTTTTCGGATCTACAGCTGCGTAGCTCATGGCTGTCATGTCCAGTGAACTATGATTTGCTTTCTTACTCAAGGTGATCTATTTCATGCAGTCTCCTTATGTTCTCGTTTGTTCGGTGCAGCGTACGCCACTTTTTACCTGGCGTGAAGTAAAAAATGCTTTGCGCTCAAATGAGCCCCGTGCCCACGCCGTACGTCAGCTCTGAGAGGCGAAGGCCGTTTTCTGCTTTGCTCCAGCATAAAAAATTGTTTTCTTCACAGTTTCGACTCGGTTATTGGTTGATTTCGCAACTTTCTACATAAATATTGCTCATGGGAGAAGTCAGATATCGAGTGAAGTTTATGGCGGCGTGCACAGTCACAAAAACAGAAATTTGGCTCTCACAGCTCCAGGCCCATTGAACCGGTATTAGCTTCGTAGCAGCTCCTTCTTAACGCCATTATCAAAATTTACTACAAAAGCAGCCTGCAGTCAAACGCACTCATGTATTTCAGCTTGAAAACCCTAACTCATTTTCTGCAGCTCGAAAGCAATAAAAATTTTACCCTTTTGGAGTAAGTATTTGCAAGGCAATTCTTCACCGTGCTCTAGAACTTAAATTTTTTTTTTTCAATCTCGAGTTTGAAGTGAGGAAGACATCAGGTGTCTAGGCAGAGCCATCGATGTCACGGCTGAAAACTCTAAGTTTTGCATCCTGAAATACTTGCGGTTTTCATTTGATTTCCAACGTTGCGATGTGTGAAATTTGCCTGGAGATTGCAACCCTGTCCATGCTTCGAAGTACAACAATGTTCGCATGCTCGCCGCATCACTGCGCGGTAGACCAACTGCTCTCAGACGTTTTTATTGCGCTGAGTCTTGCATTTCATTTTGTAAAATTTTCGCTACGAATTGGAAGGAAATTTTTCTTGTTTTCAGCCTGGTATTTACAACGGAAGGAGTCACTAGATCCGTCTGTTGGCAGACGCAGCCTGTTGGGAGGCCTACTGTGCTGAGTCTTGCATATCTTTTCTGAAAACCTTTTGCTCCGAATTGAAATGAAATTTTTCGAGTTCTTGGCCTTGTATTTACAACGGAAGGAGTCACTAAATCCATCTGTAGGCAGACATAGCCTGTGGCAGCCAGCGTTTCAGGCCAGTTAGCAGCATTGCGCTTCGTCATAATAATTGTAATGATAATTATTAAATATTTTATTACTTATTTAGGAATTATTAAGGGTGATAATAATTCCTACAACACATGAAGTATGAGTATAGTAGAGGCTGTGAACGATTTCCTACTTGCGTCCTCTGCTGCAGGAGATAGTGAGGGGCAGCAGTGCACGCTTCACTTCTGTATGTTGTCTGTGTTGTAGGTATCTCCCCCACTTTGTTCTGTACTGAACATCACGAGTTATGTATTGACATGAAAAATGAGTGATATGCTATTCAAGTGTCTCCCAAGTACCTATTGTTTGAGGTTTAATTTTAACTTTCATGTGCTTTGAATAATTCTAGAGTGTGGAATTTTTGTCACAAAGCGAGATCCAAAATTTCCCCGACCGTAAATAATAACTCCACTGCAGACATCACTGTGGTGTGGTCCCTCGATGTCGTCATTACTGTCTTTCAATCATCACACCAACGCCCCCACAGGTGGTGCCAACACCACCACCACCGAAGGTCGTAACACACCATCACAACTGGTTTCACACCCCACCAGACACTAACACCTCCACAGAAGGTAACAACTCCCCACCAGACACTAACACCACCACAGGTGGTGCCACACCACCACAGATGGTAACACCACCACAGGTGGTACCACCTCCCCACCAGACACTAATACCACCACAGGTGGTGCCACACCACCACAGATGGTAACACCACCACAGGAGGCACCACCACCACACCAGCACTAACACCACCACAGATGGTAACACCACCTCACCAGCACTAACACCACCACAGGTAGTAACACCACCACATCAGCACCAACTCCCCCACACCAGCACTAACACTACCACACCAGCACTAACACCCTCACACCAGCTCTAACATCACCACACCAGACACTAACACCACCACAGGTGGTAACACCACCACACTAGCACTAACGCCACCACACCAGACACCAACTAACACCACCTCACCAGCACTAACACCAGCGGTCGTGTGCAGGCGGCGCTGGTGTGGCCGGCATCAGAGGGGGCGCAGCACAAGGGGGGAGGCGTGGTGGGGTGCGGGGGGGGCCCCGGCATCATCGATGGGGGGGTCAATGGGGGAGCGAACTCCTCCCAGCACCAAACCCCGCAGAACCTCATGCATTGGATGAGCTTCATGGCTGAACAGATGAACAACCCTCACCACGAGGCCTCCCCTCACTACATGTGGAACGGAGTCGAGGTGAGTCCGTCACTCATGTTATACCTGAGTCAGTCACTCATAACGTTCACTCTGTAGCCTGGCTACCCATAAGATTTAAAAATTATTTAAATTCATGTGTGATTATGTTTCGAATTGCGTCATGACATTCCCTCTGTAGCCCAACTACCCTCCCCTAGTATTTTGTAACCATTTGTACCAATGTACAAGACTGAAGAAACTATCTACTGCTGTCTCGCTCGCGTAAATAAACTGTTTAAATATTTATGACTAACTATGTTTCTTTAGAATTATGTCATTCATGTTCTGTTGTATGTACGCACTGAGCCAAACGTGTGTTATTTTCGTACGGTGGTTGTGTGAGCACTAGTCTCACGTCATGTCACCTTCCGTCCATCCCTCAGTGCACGGAACTCGAATTTTGTCTACTTGGTAAGGTTTGTATGTTAATCCAATACCTTTATGTTGAAAAATGTTTCAAGTTTAATTGATGGTCACGCATTTCATGTGTCAACTTCGAAAAATAAGGGTTTTCTATTTCTTTTTTCTTTTATTCATTCGTTTGCCGTCCACTCCATACTCTGCTATATTCTCATGTTCAGCTTTGCATTGTGAGATTATCACTCTTTGCTTCCAGGTATTTTGTTTCATTGTTACCCAGATTTGCTTAAAATTGTAATTGTTTCAAAGATTTATCGCCCGCTGCGCTCCAGATTCTGCTATATTCTCGCATTAAACAATGCATTGTGGGATTAACACTCTTGGCTTTCAGTTATCAAGTGCCTTAAATACCAGGTTTTACTTGAAATTGTTTCAAAAATTTAGTGAAGCACTTCCTTCCGTGGGTTGCAGGCTCGACACTGCTAAGTCACAGGACACCTCGTGAGAGAACTGAGTAACTTCAATAAGAAATACTGTATTTTCCACGCATCAACCGTTATACTCTGACGCTCACAGCGGTCTTACTTGGGTGGTCTGGACAACACAACTGGATGCGAAGAATGAACATGTCAATTGGCAAAATATTCTGCCAGCTCTTAATTTTACAAGGATTCCTCCACAGAAACTTTGGAATGAGCCGATCTAAGGTAATCCAGCCGCAGGAGATCCCTCCAGCACGCTGCTATTCTGCGTCATTCAAACACCGCTCTTGCGGTACAAAGTATTCATAATTTCCAAATCACGATGAAATTCTACACGTAATTCCATTTCTAAGACAAAGTTTGTGAGCGATAGCTTTGCTCGAAGCAAATCACGTCCCCTGATTCTTTTATGCGTCGATAGTCTCCAGAAAAATCCGAATAAAATGATAACTTAGAGCAGGGTAAATTAGCGGACTCGGCGCGCAATTTGTTGGGAGCGCATGTTCAGATCTCTGACTCCGCTGATCATTGACTGATCCAACTCAGAAGCTGTCCGTTGCCCTGTCATTACTCAGGCAGCCCTTGCGTAAAAATACAATGCAATTACTCGCTTGAACTACACTTTTTTAGCAAAACTCTGGATTTTCGTTATTTTAGCAGGTAAAACTCGTTTCGCAAGGCGATATGGTCGGTAGCATCCGTAATAACTTCCATAAATATGGCCGTTTGGCCCTTGTGTATGGTCGTAAAACAGCGGCCAGCGCCTGGCTAGACTGAAACGACAGCGTCGAGCTCCACTGACGAGCACCGCGCATGCTGGGCACGTGCACTTACGGTGCCATCTATAGGTCAATCATTTCATCACCCTTTGAAAAGCACCCGCAATTATTTGCTGTTGCTTCATCTCGTTTCGGGCACAACCGAGCGAAATTTTACTGTGGTAGTGTCGCTGGGAACCATCTTCTGTTTACATCTGAGGTTAAGGCGCCTTAGGAACAAGGGCGCGACTGACAGTCTTGGGTTGCGAGACTTAGTCTACGGCGGGCGATAGGCCTGCGGGCAGACTTAGCCTTGCTGAGCCCAACATTACCTGCTGCACTAGTCGCTCGATGATTAGACCCGGCCAGTGATAGACGTTGCTGATCAGGACCACAATCACCTGATAGACGTTGTTGGTTTGTTCTTTGCCTTTATCAGCACGACTTTGCCTGTGTCGCTAGGTCCTAGTAAATAAGTTGAAGACACATACTCATCCAGACAGTAGCACTCCTGCTTAAGATATGTTTATTTTTTACACTTGGGTTGGTACTCTGGTCATTTTATAGTCGGTTCAAGCATCAATCTGAAATTGGACTTCATTAATAGTTTTTTTGACATATGTACGTTATGTACTTGACTCTATGTACGTTATGTAATACATGCTAGTGAACGTTGTGTTGAGGAAAATGGAAGCTCTAATGGAAATGTCCAGTACCGTATTTTTCTGTCACCGCCCCTTTTCCAGTAATTCACTTCCAAAACATTCAGTTACTCAGGATTCGGTGGAGGTCCGTCAAAGCATCAGAGAATCTAAGCCTTTTAAGCCAACTTATTGTGAATGAGCCTGGAGACCAGTATCCAGTGGCGCTGCTTTGTAACGAGTTGTTGCCCAAATGCTAATGAAGAAAATGTGGCTTTGCAGGTGGAGGAGACATTAACAGCATTTCCAGTAAGGAGCGTTTGATCATTTATATTCAGCAATCTAGCATCGCTCATCTCTCCCTCTAGTCTCAGCGACCAGCCACATCGATCCATCACACAAAAATCAGTAAGCGAGACAGTGTTTCCTTAGGCATGACCAACATTTTTTGCCGGTATTTGATCGAGGCAGAATACTAACTGAAGCGTTCTTTCCCATCAACAAAACGAGTGAGGGGATTGAATAGCGTTAATTAACTTGTTTGATTTAATCGCAGTGCAGTGAGGGGGCCATAGTGACGTCACTAGTCAGCCTTTCACATGGTGACAGCGTCGAGCTGTTCGTAAATCTCAAGAATAGCAAACAAAGTTGGGTTCTATTTTTGAGCAACTCCATTATTATAAATTAAATCCCTTTTCCACTATGATTTCAATAAGTACGCTCGTAGCTCACCGATTGATGAAGGTTCGCGATGAGTTCAGGCGGTGACATCGCTTGCAGAAGTTGAGGTTTACAAAAAGTGAGGACATTCCGCAGAATTTGGAACACAAATTCTTCCATCCCCGACCCCCACCGGCTGCTGCTTCAGTGATTTGCGTCATCAACGTAACTCAGTTTGTGCCAAAACAAAAGAAGGCTTAGTTCAAGTGTCCAGATTTCCAGGACTTCTCGTTATTTGCCAAAAATCTTCCAGAATTGTGCTCAAAATGTTAATGTGGGCAATCTGCCTGTGGCTGTCGAGTTTTTATAATTTTATAATAAAAAAAGCAAGCGTTGATATGGCCGTAGATCTCATAAAATTTCATATTGTTCTGTTCAACATCTAACAAGTTATTCTAATTCGTTGAAAGTTTTTAAGCATGTCAAACAGTTTTCTTGGTTACCTAATTATCAAACATGAGTATTCTCCCGGAAAATTGGTAGGAAACCATGATATCTTCCTGATATACAGAACAGTTCTGAAGACATACAAAAATTCGTTGACACTTTCAACTTCAATTCTTCACTCGCTTCTGTAAAATATGATTGTTAACAAGCATCCTATATTTCGACCGCGTAGACGTGATGCAAGAATTGACCTAAAATTTTTACAAATTGTTTGAAGAATGTAACTTTAGTTTAAAGGAGTTGGAGCAAGGATCACTCATGCTTTTTCAAAGGACTGGCATGCGTCTAAGGACTTCTGAGGACTCTTGCTTTTTCTAAGGGTACGCATCAATGCATGAAGGATGATGTCACACAAGGTGAGGAAGTGAAGCAATAAATGATTTGTATCAAGATGTGATAAATAAAAATTCGATTATTTGTCACGCAATGTTCGTAAAATAAGGTTTTAAGAGGTAGAACTTTTAAAATTTTAGAATAGAATTAGAGAATATAGTGTTCAAATACAAAATTGAACATCTGATAATTAATATTACATCAATTTCAAATTTATGTACGCGCGTCCTTAAAATTGCACTGTCATATTTGAGGGCAATGGCACTCTAGCGCACACCATCATGTTTGGCAGCACGATCTGCTGGACGTCTGTTGCTGCTCTAACTTCCGTCTTCACGTCAATGCGATACGTCGCCTTTTATCAAAAATCAGCGGAAGAGGCCGCGTTGAGCTGCTGTGCGGCACTAGCACTGCTAATGCATCTTTTCCTGTCCCGTGTTATATCTAGAATCACTAACTCACCAAGTTTATTTGTTTAAGTACATACATACACATAACGTGTACTGCAGCCTCACCAGTTACGGCTTGTGTGCGCTGTGTGTGCCTGAAGTTCATCTCTCAGCCTCGTCACGCACATCACAACTGCAGCTGACAACAACGAGGCAGAAACTAAATTTTGATTCTGTCCCGAGTTTGGTATAACTGATACCAGGACCTGAATTGGCTAGAATTCAATCTTGATTCTGCCCCAAGTTTGGTATAACTGATACCAGGACTTGAATTGGCTGGAATTCCATCCTGATTTTGCCCCGAGTTCGGTATAACTGATACCAGGACCTGAAATTCAGAGCAATAAATCAGGCACAATTTCAGAGCCAGGGAGGGCGCGGTGTTCAGGTGGTTGCCCTTACGGACGGGAGAAGCTCGTGCCAAATGTGCAGGAAAATCCTGTTATTCCAAGTGACTTGCAAAATACCCTAGATTTTTCGCGTGCGCTGCCATGGATTTAATTGCCCAGGTCTAAAACAGAAGAAAGCGAGCACATCCTTGTAGCTTTAGGCTCTCGTACGCTCCTCCATTCCTCTTATTGGCAGATTTTCCGTCTAATTTTGACGCCTGACTGATTTTCGAATATCAGTTCCGACAGGTAATGAGGGCTCGGCACGGTTGAATTTTCGCTGCATATTTCAAGTCACATGGCTCAGTATTTTTCAGGTGCCGAAGTGAATTTCTCGAGCTGCAATTAAGGAGAACTTGTGAAATGCAAGGGGAACGGCGCAAGTTTCGTTATCGCTCGACGCCATCGGCTTCGAGAAATCGCGCACCGATCGTAATCTGCGAGACACTTTCGTCTTACGTCACTCGTACGAGCGTCGCGAGCGCATATTAGGCCTTTACGACCTCGCTTCTGTGATGTTGTGAAGCTCGTCTGTAGGAATGTCATCACCAATATCCGCATGTAGGTAGAAAGTTTATACCTACATATATGGGAAAGCAGTGCTTTTTTGTTGTATGGGCTCCAAAAAGTTCTTTAGGCAAGCTTCAACATAAAAAATTCGGTCATCAAATAGATTTTCAAAACAACGTATTGTTTCCACCTTTGTGTAAGATATTGAAAAGTACGTTGAGAATTTGTTTGTCGGAATTTGTTCGTGTCGTTAGGGAGTACTTGAGACGATATCTCTGCTGTTCAGCGGCACTCAGACATAAGCGCAACAATTTTCCACAGTATTCATAACTTCACTGGACATCGAAAGCATTTCCTACACCAAGCGTTCTTCAACGCCAGAATTTCGTTGAGCAATTACGACTTCCTACACAGCATTTCGAAGTGCTCGATATTCGTCCGCGCGATTTACTTCGCTTGGCAATTTATATAGGCCTGCTGCACCAAGTACTGCATTTCATGGTAGTGACTTTCGGGCGAAAATGTTCTGAAAAATCTGCTGTTGAAGCGCACTTGTGTCACACAGCACACGCGTGACTCTCATGGACCCTGTGTGGCACACACATCACTCTGGCAATACACAGCACACTTCCTGTACACAGCACACTTCCTGTACACAACACACTGCCTGTACACAACACACTGCCAATACACAACACACTGTCAATACACAACACACTGCCAATACACAACACACTGCCAATACACAACACACTGCCAATACACAACACACTGCCAATACACAACACACTGTCAATACACAACACACTGTCAATACACAACACACTGCCAATACACAACACACT
>JACJUY010000735.1:53969-69057 GCA_014220935.1 Platorchestia sp. MABIK | reverse complement strand
AGCGATTAATCGAGCAGAAAATGGGCGGTTTGTATGCAATGGGCGCCGTCGGAAACGGACGGAGTTGCGACCCGCACGATCCAGCCGCCCAGTAACTGGCTCGTGCCCTCCAGCAGCCCCCGGACGGGTTCAGACGTGCACGCAGCTCTCTTGTGCATCATAGAAACTCCGTTTATTCTTCGGATGCCCGTGCGAACTGGAATGGGGTCACTCGGAGCCCCTGGTGGTGAGCACCATCCCCGCCTCTCGAGTGGGGCGCTAACTCTATAATGGAGGGGCTTCGCAACTGACGAGTGCCTTTTGCAATGACTTTATTTCTCGCAGAGTTGAGTGAGGTTGTGAGTTTGCATCCCCGTCGTGAAAGCAGCCGGCAACCGCCGCTGACCTCACCTGTTTAAGCCTCTGGTCAGAACGGCTTTGTTTACTCTCAGCGGTGCTGCGCACGACACTTAAACAATTTGAGCATTTTATTTACCTCAAGCGATACAGACGTTGATTATTTCTTAAGTCTAGTACAGTGGTCAAATTGGGGGATAGCTACCTAGCTGTGGGCCCAAATAAGTTCAGTGACTTCTAGGTCTTCGCTCGCTGATATATAATTGGGTTGTGTCGAGGTAGCCAAGTTTGACGCTAAAGAACCTTTTCAATTTTTCTGCGAGACTGATGGTTGGTCTGGAACTCGACAGCATATTTTCCCTCGCAACTTACGTCTTTTCCTGCCAAAGCTGAAAATCGTATATGATCTTAATAGTCTTCGAGGCTCCCAAGTCTATGATCTTGCTTAACGGATACTTTAAAAGAAAAAAAGGCATTGTTTTAAGCAAGTTATTGCACAGCTTCAACTCATGAAGTGTACCTCGTTCTAATAAAATTTTCCGCGAAACGAGCAAGAATGAACAGTTACTTGTACACAATACATACCTGCTACACACAGTGCTCATTTGTGTGTTATTTTGTTCTAAAGTCTTTTGTTTGCATTTGTGTGTGTGTATGTATATGCATGTGTGTATGCAAATTGATGTAGGCTGCCGGTGCAGACTTGCCGGTAGTGACAACAGCGGCTCGTAGGCCGTGGAGCAGGGGTTCTCAAAGTGGGGTCCTCGGACCCCCGGGGGCCCGTGGCACTTTAACAGGGATCCGCAAAATGTAACGAATTTAACAGTGGATGCAGTTAAGGTATTTATTTACAGCTTTCCATGACTGCTGATATTATGGAACAGTGCGTACAATGTATGTATACATATGTTCCAGAAGGGACACACGTGAGGGGGTCCTCAGCTTATTTATGCGTAATAGAAGCGGTCCTTGCTTGGAAATAGTTTGAGAACGCCTGCCGTAGAGGACACACCACGCTGCAGCAATTGTTGCCTCATGAACTGGTATCGAGGCGCAGACCTGCAACGATAACTTTATTTTACATTGCATGGCGTTATTTGCTGACGTTAGTTTGTTGACGCCTTGTGTTTTATTTACTCCCATTGCGCTCTTTCTCTATTTTTAGAAACGAACTTAATTTGAAAGAGAAATTTCAGCGAAATCATAATTAATGCAATAGGTTTAAAATAGCGGCTGCGTTAGCCATGGACCACAATTTCAATTTATGTTGATGCAGAAATAAAATTAGACTTCATTCATTGATTAGAATCATTTTTGGTGAGCACATTGAATACTACAGTTTAATTCACACCGCATTTGATGGCGGGGAAAACAAAAATGAAAAAAGGCTTTTGTATTTTTTCTGAGTTGGTCAAATAAAATAACATAGCATCGGGAATATTTGTTGCCAGCGTTGTCACTGGAGGTGGTGCTAAGTCTTGCATCTTTGCACTGGTGCGCGGGGGTCGGGTGAGGTTGGGTGGGGTTGGTGAGGTGAGGTAGTGGGTGGGACTGGGCAGGGCAGTTGAAGCGGTGTGGTGTGGAGTTGGGTGGGGTTGGTGTGGTTAGGTGGTGGAGTTGGGCTGCTTTAGCTGGGCAAGGTGGAGGGGTTGTGGTGGTTGGACAGGGCTGGTGAGGCGAGGTGGTGGATAGGGTTGGGCAGGGTTGGCAGGTTGAGGCGGTGGGGTTGTTGGGTTGGGCAGGACTCGCCCTGATCTCGCCGTGCTCCTGCAGCGATAATTGCTGCGGCTCGTGCCGGGACTGCTGCTGCCAAGCCGGGAACTAAGTCCTACCAAAATTACTCGATCTATTTAGTCATTAAGACATACATTCCAATAAAACCTAATTTAACGTTTCGGCCACAAGCAATCATCAGTGGCAAGAATTCTTATAAGGTGCAGAGTGAAAGTAAACTATTTTCGAAGGACAAATCTAAAAGCAAGTTATAAAATCATGTTAATTGAGATCATCATTTTACTACGGCGCGTGTGTTCGCTGGTTGATACGCGCAGATATGAATTTAGGGAAGAAACACGTACAGTAGGAAACGCAAGTGACGAGACCATGTACAGTGGTTACTAGAGCCTTCACATCCACTGCTTGCTTTACTGAGACTGGCATCAGTGCGAGACTCTCAGAGTCCCATCCCACATTTCTGCCTTGTCGGCATTAGCGCTAACCAAACTGTGTAAAGCATGAATTGCTGTTTTTCAAATAGTCCTGTTTTAAATTAAACACCATGTCATCTCTATTTTTACCATTTAAGCTTAGAATAAGGTGAACAAATTGTGCTGAAAGAACAGGCTGTTTGTGACAGACGGTTAATATTTTCTGTCAAAGCAAGCGGATAAATCAAACAAAGCCGTGCAGGACGTCACAATATCCAGCTCACTCAAAAAAGGCCTCGAATTCTAGCCAAATTCCACAAGTGTTGGCGGCTCGCGACTCGCTGATAAATAAAGCAATGCAGACGTTGTCTTATTTTCAGCGTCCGTCTTATGATGGAGGCTGGAAGTGCGGCAGCTCGCACCTCCTATTAGAAGACCACTACTTTGTGAATGGGCGTCAGATCTACAGATAACGTCGAGGTTTGCGCCGATTTATACGCTGGCAGGCAGGCAGGCGGACAAGCTGTGGTACGCTCTTGTGCAACCTCCTGGCCAGCGAAAACCTCTTGTTTATTAACACATTCGCTGCAGAGCGCTTAACTGTTGACTTATTCTTTACGACGCCCGCGCCGCCCGTATTTGTGCCGCGCTCCCCTCCAGTGCATGACTCTACTGCCGCTCGGGTCAGCTCTGGAAGCAGAGCTGGCTGTCCAGAGGCTCGGCTCCTCAACATGCTAATCCCTAGACGTTCCAAAACGTTCCAAAACTTGACTTGAAGCGTCGCTCGACGTTCCAAAATGCGTAAAGTGTTCCTGCCATGAAATTTGTGTGGTGAAATTATTTTGCCGAATATTTAGTGGCGCTTCGTGGGCGTGAATTGTGCACGAAGAAAATAAATTATCCCGTCTGTATTTTGAGGTTTACATTGAGCATCCGTTGGTTATGTCTCGTCTCGATAACAACTTTGGCGCGTTAACTTAGCCAGTGTGTAGCCAGGATACTCATGGCTTCTGACCACGGTAAAGGAAACAAGGTAGGTTCAAACCAGTCTTTTTTTCGTCGACTGTGTTGGTGTGCTGACGTCACAGCAACGAACCAATAGCAGCGCTCATATTGCTTCTGGTAGCACTGCTACTCCCAAATCCGTCTCCACTATTGGCCTAACGACACTGCGGTTTGGTGACGTCATAAAGTTAGTTTGAAATAAAGCCTTTCTGTTGGCTAACCGAACAAGAAGAAGTGTAATTTCCCCCATAGAAATGACCCTACCTTGTTTCCTCTACCGTGTTTCTGACCCACCTCCAGTAAAAGAGGATTACACACACGTAAAAATGTGTTTCAGAAATTTTTCTAAAATTGCTAGCGAGATTTGAAAAACAATCTCGCCGTGAGTGAAGTAACCCTAGTAGCATTTCTCGTTGATGTTTCGGTACTCTTGTGAATCTCAAGTTCAAGAGGATGAGTGTAGCAGTTATGTACTGAAAGTTGCAAGTTTTTGTGCTGCCTTCCTCACGATCAATCAAAAACAAACTCTACATCTGCAATAAAAGGGATTAGGGCTCCCTTCAACATTGTCAGCCATTTAAGCTATAGGATCTCTTATGCATAGTAATTCAATTCCTCCTCAGAAACAATTCACATTTCTTCTTCTCAGGCGCCTAATGGCTGTGTACTTCGTGTACTTCGATGGGAGCAAAGTTACGAGAAAAATGAGGCAAAAAAGAGGGTTCGGTTACCCTAAATCTGCGTTATTCATTCGAGCTGCCTGAACATGTTGCTTGCGATGTGACCCGCAGGTGGGTCGGGCTTAAGTTTTCCAGCTGCGAAACGACCCATCGATGGGTCGTTTGAAAATTTGTCAACGACCTTCTTTAAATAATGGCATTTAATATACCTAGCTAATTTTTGTAATGTACAAAATTTTTAATAACTTTTGAGTTTAAATTTGAGTTGAATATTGAGCTCCAGTTTAGCCCATCGCAGTCAGCGTCTTAATTTTCGCAGCTGGGCAGGACGTTGCGCTAATGCGCCCCATAGCGTGGGGAGGTGAGCGGTAGCTACGCTCGAATTGCGCTCATATCTGGAACTGAAGTCTCGAATTGCGCTCGCACGCTCACACCCGGGGAAGTAGCCACTGCTCATTTTTCCACGCTATAGCGCTCACATCTGGGGCTAAAGTGGTGAATTGCGCTCACACGTGGAGAAGTAGCTGCCGCTCATTGCTCATTTCCCACGCTATTGCGCTCACATCAGGGCCTGCAGATGAGGAAGAGACGTCTCTCGTGATGTAGTGCACCTCCCAGGCTGAGGATTACGAGTGAAATCTACAGGTTTATGAGATCTTTGAATAGGTTTGCAAGTATTGTTGAACATTGCAATTCATATAATTTGATAGAATACTTACTTTTGCCTTTAGTTTGACAGCACGGTCTGCATCATGGACGGGGAAGTGTAATTAATCTTGAGAATGAAGTACGTGCGTCTTTTTTGTTTCAATGAATCTAAGGGCTCTTTTTCATAAACATTACTGTAGAAGGTGTAGCAGTCGCCACTGTAGCGCGAGCGCTCACATCTTCTTTTGATGGGCGAGGGAGGCTGTAGATGAGTGATGGGTGTGTGAGGAGGGGGGGCTGCAGATGGGTGATGGGTGTGTGAGGAGAGAGGGCTGCTGATGGGTGATGGGTGTGGAAGGAGGGTAGTGAGGTGATATAGAGCTGACATGCGCTGAAACAGCATCCTCATGCAGCACATCAGCTTTCAAGCTGCAACGCATCATACAAGCTGCAGCGCATCATACAAGCTGCAGCGCATCATACAAGCTGCAACGCATCATACAAGCTGCATTCAAGGATCAAGATTCAACTGACTCTAAGCTGCCATCCATCGCTTCAATCAGCCAGCAATGAAATGGTGAAACAATACTAGCACTGAAATAGTGAATTAGCGTTAAGAACAACGTAGGCGCAGGGCTGGGTAGGATATGCCAGCGTTCTACGAGTCAGAAGCACAAACGTTTTTTCAGCGTAGCCATTTTGTGGCAACGATAATACCTGGCGAATTTGGCAATTTTTTTCTAATCTAATTATTCGGCGCAGTTAAGAACGAGTTGCGAAGGTGGTTGATTGTTTTTTAACGGCTGTTTTTACATTTAGCTGCTGCTTTTAGCTCTCAGAATTCTTTGCGGAAAAAAATATAACTTGAATTATAAATTACCCTACGTCCTAAAATTGAGAAGTAAGAGACTAATATTGCTGAGTTTCCAGACCCACGCCGCCTCCTTGACGAGAAGAAACGTCATGAGGCCAGAAATTTAAATGATTCGGGCTCTCCATCTCTTCATGTTAGAGCTGTGGCGAACAACTACTTCAAATTTGTTCAAATCAAACCACTTCAAAGCGGACGAAATGATGTTAACATGACTTCCTGATACAAGTAGCGGATCACAAACTAAAAAAGTCAGACAGAACAGCTAGTTCCAGAGTCGCTGTCCTTGGCTGATACTTGTATCTTATTGTGCTCGCTCATTTCAAACCTTCGTGCATTATAATCATCATCAAGCCAGACCCCGATGGCCAAAATATTAATTCGATGTTAATTGGTTTCCCTCGCTAGACGTGACGATGCTCGCGGTCTGGACAAGCTTCAAACTTGACCATTTCCTGAGCTACGTGGACTTGCACAGTTCTCCTCCTCATCGTCCGCTGCGTCCTGGAGTTGAATTCTAATGAAACCTCACAGTCAACTTACCACGGTGACCCCAGTGGGTTAAACTGAAGTTCAAAGTTCGATTCATATTTAAAGGAATTTGCAGTGAGCAGTTTTGAAAATAGAAAACATCAACTTGATCATCCCTTCATTAAACTTTGATTAAGTCGTTATAAAAATACAGTTTGTGATTACTGATCGGTCATCAGGAGTTTGAAAATTCCCTCAGGTACACCGGCGGCTCTCGTCGCGACCAACGAGTTAATGCTCCTCCGCCTGGTCTAGAGTTGGGAGGGTGCTGGGGTCTCCCTCTTGAGTCGGGATCAAACTCTTCAACATCTGTTCATATTAAATAAATTTATGAATGAAATAATTATGTGCTGCTTAGGAATAAGTTTAAGGACAGAGGAAATATTTGGAGTGAGCGATTGGTTGACCCATGCTGAGCCCACATGAGTTTCATCGGAGTCTGGCTACCTGGAAACCACATGGGTATCAGATGGAAAACCAAGTGGCTGGCCCATGTCCCATGCGCCACCGGTGACCACGGAGGGGATTTTCCAAATGCTGCTGACCGACCAGCAATCAAAAACCCCGTTTTCCTAAAGACTTCATTAAAGCTAAATGAAATCATGGTCCAATTAATGTTTGCGATTCTCAATAACATTTCCTTTAATTGACTTTAAATTTGAGTCTAATATTAAACTTCATTTTAGCTAATTGCTGTCAAAGTGTTGAAAACATGCTCCTTATAGCACTAAATGTGGCCACGGTGTGCTGGAAAGGCAATGGGTGAGGGGTGCGCGCGCCAGGACATTCTTTTTGGCCCCGTTGACAGTAGCTCAATTTTTCAAAGATGCTAGATGTCGTCTGAGAAAAAAAAGAAATACATGGCTCTTCTGGTCAATGAAAAGTGCAACAATTATTAAGGAAAACTCTGCGCATAATTGCAGGAAGAAAGAGCGTTAAGAGGAAACTACTTTGAATATATTTTTTCGGTGCCGATTTTATTTCTGTTTAAAACGTGAGGCCAGACTCCTTAACTCGCCGCCTGGAGCTACAGTTCTGCGAGTTATGAGGCCTGGCAGCGCTGGGCCTCTGCATGAAGCCTCCCACTTTATTGACTCGTGTTGAGCTACTAAACCCTGTATATCAGCTTTATTTACCTATGAAATAACGTTCAAATTGGAGACATTGGTTAAAAATACGTTTTTTTTTGTAGATGGCATAGTTGTTGGGGAAAGAAGGTAGGATATTCTCCAGCATAAATGTCAAATCACACGGTGACGAAACATGGCTAAAATTATAAATCATCAATTCAGTATAAAATTGAACTGGACTTGTCATTAACTTGTGGACTTGTGTGTCAGCGAAGCGCAAATTAAGTATTTAGATGCTCGCGAAAAACGTTCCAATTTTCTCATAGATTCTACCTATTTCCAAAATGCATTCTCCGCTCTCGATCAGCGAGATAAGAGATAGAGACAACGTCTTTAAGGACTACTGTTAACTTTAAGGTTAAGCTAATATATTCAGGGAAGTCAATTTTCTTTAAGCAAATGGTCATTAAGAATTTAAAAACGAAGAATACCGAAAGCATTAAAATCATATATGATAAAGATTTCCCAAAACATGAATTTTAAATGAGTATTCAGCGCCAATTTTATAAAACGTTTCGGAGACCATCTCCAGCTAAGTTATTTTTTTCAAAGAGCTCGGAATCAGCGGCCGCAACATGGTGGCGTATCTGGACGGGATGTATGCTCAGGACAGTAGCGTTCTGTCGCTGCCAGAACTGCTCTTTTTTTTAGATGCTCCTTCCCATTTCCATCTTCAGTAGCATAAGGAAAATTAGGAAACTATTCATGGACCCTGCATTTACGACTTTAGCAACCAATTATTTTGGCATAACTAACAGCTTGAAAAACTGCCACCCTGAGGAGAAATGCATAGATCCTTCGTGGCTTCATTGGAGCTGGTCATTTGGTCTCCAGAGGGAACGCCAGTAGCTTGTGTCTCCGACATCCGCTGTCTCGTTTACTGGTTTACCTTTGCCTTTTTCTAGTATTAACAACTTAGTGCTGTGATCCCAGCTATTCTTTGGTTCCCGCAATCTTACATACAATCAGGACCCCCGTCGATGAGCTAAAAAAGAATTTTCATAATTAAAAACGTGTATGAGACCATATATGTGAAATACTCTTATCCCATAGAGTCAGGGCTCTCTGTTGATGAGCTGAAAATATAATTTTTATTATTAAAAACGTTTTCGAGATCATATTTGTGAAATAACTTTCACATTGGAAGAGCTTAACTTCTGCATTTCTGCCTCAAGAAACTGCGATTTAGAGTCTGGTGTTGACATGGTAGTTGATAATCAATCCTGGGAGATGAAGCTGTCATCGCAGCTGGACTCTTGCATCCTGGTGTGCCCCGAGAGAAAAATCCAAATGAGAAACATCGGGAGCTGTTTTCGTCTCAGCCCTGGAGTGCGCAGGATCTTACAGGTACTTCATTTTTCTTATTCGCATGATCCGTATTAATTGGTTTTCAAATTGATCTCGTGCAGACAACCTTTATAATTGTTCCTGGTATCGTGCTCTAGATGGTTGTACATAGGTGAAGAACATGGATAAGCCAGGATGGCAGGCATGTGAATGTGTTCAACAGTTGTATGGTGGTATTACCACCAAAACGCAACCCAATCTACAGCGTGCTCAATATCTCAATATTTGCCTAAACTAAGAAATGGAGAAAGCTCTAGTTATAAAAAAGGATAGGGTATGAAATTCCTTTTGTTATATTGTAATTTTAGTTATAAGCATTCTACTATACATTACGCGTGAAGCTACGTTATTTTTTCCTCGCTAAACAGTGAGCGCAAAATGTTTGCAAATGATAAGAGAGCATTAGTTATCATTGAAATATTCCAAGAAATTCAGAATTGGTAACACGAGAGTCCCACTTTCCCAAATTCTTTTGACGTACCATCGATCGATTGGATGCTGGATTATGACTCATCGGAAAACATGAGCCCATTGCTTCATGAGGTATAACTTCAGAGCCTCCCGTCGTGCAAAGTTTTGTTCTAACTGGACTGTGATCCTCTAAAACAAACACAAGAGGAGGTCCCCGGACATTCGGGGCCGACGGAGGTCATTTATTCTTGGCGATGAACTCATGAAGATCTGCTACTTGCCTCTACTGATTTTTGCCATTCCTTTGTGAGAAGGTGTAAATCTTGCTGGAGAAGTCTAGGTTCATTTTTCAATTTCTTTGTATTTTCTTTGTCAGAAAATGCGATGCTCACCTTGAAATCGTATGGGCGTGTTAGTGGGAGCTGCTTGTCTCGCACACTACGCTGGTGATGTTAATTGGAATTAATACCTCCAGTATGCTTAAATGAAGCTCAAATTACTAGTTGAAAAGGGTAAACGTTAAATGAAAGAGAATGTTCGGGAGGCAATCATGGCTATTGAGTTACTATCTCTGATCGGACACAAAAGTCTTCCAAAAAAAAGCGAAATGATATCTGATAATATCTGATAAACAGAAACATTTCAACTAAGCGTAAAAGGCCTTTTCTCACTTTTCAGACTTACGAAATAGTCCAATTTCCTCACGAGTAAGTTTGTTCAGAAATGCTCCTAGCATTTTTGTACTAAAACACAGTGATTCATTAAAATTTATGTTTCTGTCTGATTATAAAATGCAACGTTTCGACTTATCGAACGTCATCCTCAGAATGGAAAAAAAAGTAAATACACCTGAGTAATTTTCCGCGCGTTTGCTTTAGAATTTTTAATCCTACGTACACATTATCTAAAGCTGACAAAGATTTGAAACTTGAGTGGAAGAAATTGAGGAACTTGGAAGTAAATCCCTTAGCGTCTCCAAAAACAGGATTTTGATGATTTTACAGTTTCAAAAATTTGATTTCACTCACCGACAATTATTAATAATCCAATACGTTTTGTTACAAAGCTATAATTTCCTTGGAAGATTTCTAAAATGTGATTGAGTCCTTAAAAGTAATTCCAAGATTCCGGTGCTAATTGAAGCTTAGATGATAAAAAGAATTACACCAAAAGTATTGTATTGTATTTCATTTCATTTCCTCCCCCAACAAACCAACCGCAAATTAAAAGCTCTGGTTTGCCCTAAGACCTCATCTCTTCCTATCTTCAGGACATCACGTCAAAGATTTCGAAATCTCATAACGTACCTTAATTTTCATCGTTTTCACGTCACCTGTGTTGACAAGGCTACTCAATGTGAGACCTGATGGCCTGATCCTCCACCGATGTTTGTACCTGCGGTCAGCGCTGCGGTCGGACACAAATTCCCAGCTCTGAGTGCGGCCAACTCCGCCACAGCTACTTTGTTTGGCTCGGGTGTGTCAGAGAGGCTCAGCGCTGACGGATCTTATTGACCACAAATGTACAGGACACTCACCAACTAACAATTGATGTTTGCCTACACGACAAATTGTTAGTAGAAATATGACCATTGAAATTAGGAATAAGTTTCATAAATTAGAGCTCAGTGCTGACGGATATCATTGATCACAAAATTACAGAACACTCACCAACTAGTAACAGTAGTAACATGGGTTTGGTGGCGCTTCAGCTGCTCAGACTATTTCGGTCACAAAATTTATATCAGACTTCAATTTACCACTCGAGTTAATGCGATGTACAATTTTTTTTTACGATGAACATTAAAATTAGTTCGCTCACTCATCAACTAACAGATGATGTGTGCCTATCCGACTACTGGTGAGTAGAAATATGACCACTGAAATTATGAAGAAGTTTCATAGATCAAAGAACACGTCGCACAGCATTCCTAAACGATAAGTCGTGAGTTTGGACAAAGGTGAATTTGGCGGCTTGCACAGTGAAAAATGTTATGAATTAGCGACTTGAAAAAGATTAATTTAAAGAGTGAATAACTCCCATTCGTAAATAAATAACCAATTTTTATGGAATGCGTTCGCCAACAAATGAGAATGACAGAGGCCGTTGTGTGCTACTGCAGGTGTCCTTAGGTGTGGAGCTGCAGGTGTGCGTGGGTACCGCAGCAAATGTGGAGGTGTACCACAACAGAAATAGAGATGGGGCTCCCAACTTTTCTTCGCCCGCACCCCTAAAGAAATTTATACGAACCTCGCACGCCCTGAAATAAAAATGTCAACATGTAGCCAGTATCCTGTTATTTGCGTGAACTTTTCCCGTACACACTAGAATATCTTCTCGCACCACAGAGGATGCGAGCACCCCTGGCTGGGTACCCCTGAACTAAGGTAAAGGAAAGTCTGTGTTTGTGAAGACATACTCACAAAATCTTTGATTTAAGGACAGATTCCTTAAAGTAGCGTGAAGCACCGCAAAATTTTATTAGTATTTTCCACGCTCCAATCTTGAATCTCTCTCTCACTCTCCCTCCCTCTCTCTCTCTCTCTCTCGCTCTCTCTCTCTCTTCTATCTAGATCTGCTCTCATCGATCTCTCAGATTATGTGATGACACTTTATGGCCCTTGACGTGGTGCTGATTGGACTGACACAAAAGTGTTTCAAAATTATGAGCGTAAAAATACAAGGAAAAAGAATTTTAAAAATATCTTCCCTGCACTTGAGGCGATTTGAAAAACACGGCTATCTTAAATTGCCCCAAGGCGGCCTCTTGTGGCTGTGGTCTAAAGTCCTAACCCATCATTTCAAGCGAAAGCTGAATCACATTCATTGAATGACAGGGCTTGTTTATCCTGCTCTTGATTGGCTAGTCCTTCTTGTCCTGAGAGGATGTCGTTGGGCTCTTTGTTTACAGTATTCTAAGTCCGCCAGATGCAGTATACTTTGTCATCGTACGGTGTACTGTGTGCAGTATACTCTGTTACAGCATTTCACAGAATTCTTTGTTACAGTATTTTACAGTATACTTTGTTACAGTATTATACAGTGTACTTTGTTACAGTATTTTACAGTGTACTTTGTTACAGTATTATACAGTGTACTTTGTTACAGTATTATACAGTATACTTTGTACGGTAAACTTTGTGTGGCTCAAAAATGCTGCTGAGTTGGACGAAGCTCTCATAGCGCCGCCCCCTAGCGTGTTTTACTTTAACTATTTGCAAAATTTATTTTCCACCAACTTTTCCCCCTTGCGAAATTGTTCTAGTTCTACACGCGTCAAAATGCGAAGATAGTCACTTATCATCTTTAATGCTAAAAAGAACACTCAAGTGGTAAAATTCTACAAAAGTCAGTTTCTAAAAAGCGACGTTTCGATTTTTCGAACATCGCGCCGCAAAATACAGAACACTTACTCACATTGACGAAACAAAGGTAAACCTAAAACTCGTTTGTTCAATATCAAACGAGTCTACCTGACTATGTCGGGCCTTATTTCAACGACTCTGATTAACTCCTTTAGCAAAATCGTTTGTGAACAAGAAGGACTTGAATATCAAATTACTAAAGTCGAACATTTTGTTTCTACTTAAATAATTTAACTTATTTTATGATCTGCTCCGCTCAGCTGGACACTCTGTTGGACGTGACTGAGGGAAGAATTATTCATTTCTTAAAATACATAAAAGGAAATCATTATCGTTAGTTAGTGATGTAACTGAAGAAAGAATTATTCATTTATTATAATACAGATGGAAATCGTTATCATTTGTAAGTGATGGAAATGAAGAAAGAATTATCTATTTCTTAAAATTCATTAACGCAAATCATTGTTATTAGTTGGTGATACTCAAAACTGAAATCTAAAATGGGTGATGCATTACATGCAATGAAAAGTTTTTCTGTGGAATCTAGAGCGTCTACGAGTGAGTTCTGCATCACTCAGCCATCCTGGCAGTTGAACTTTACCCCAACAAAGAAAAGTTTCTCATCTGAAAACTTGACCTCAACTACGAGCGTACTCTACATGAATATGTCTAGGGGAACTTTGCCTTGGTCAGCTTGTTTCCTTTTGGTGGCTTGTGAGTTGCTGACTCTTATGCATGTTGGATGATGAGAAGTGCAAATCATTTTGGATAATTTCGTCCTGTTTTCTCATACACTTCTATTTATCCATTGGTTCTTGCACCAACAGCTTCGTGTTTTGGTAAGTAGTGGCTTTGACTTTTTCTATGATCTGAGGAATTTCGAAAGTTCGAGGACGACTAATTCGAGTGCGAGATTTTTGAGGGCGGTCTTTGGTAGGTCTATATATTCATCTCACCGACACAGAGTGCCGTGATTCGTAGATTTTCCATTCCAACTCATTTTCCTGTTTTTGATTTTGTCCAACTGCTCGATACTGTTCAACTATTACCAGCACGTCAACTGCTCATTCTGTAAATAGGTTGAAAACTGCCAAGTCGAGACAGAATGAAAACAAATTTTTGCTTCACAAAACAAGTTTTCCAACATTGTCTACATAAATATTGAAAATCCGTGAAAACTGCGAACATATCGTACATATCAAATGAATATCTACGAATTTATTCATGTTCTGAAGCCGATAAATGACTGCACTCGCTCTGAGAAGTCTAGAATAAAGTCGCTGAAGCATGCACTCACTATACTCGGCCTGATCAGCGCTAGGCCTGCACTTAAGAGACCATATTTACGCTCCAATTTAGGCAGAGTCGACGTAAGTTTAGTGGCGTAGTATTAAGATGTGAGATCTGACCGAAAGTTTCGGGTATGAATGACAGACGTGCGTTTAAATCTAAAAGAGCTGACTGACATGCAGTAATCTCGATGCTCTATTTTGCTGGCATCCAAATATTACTGCAACAATCCCAGTTTTTTGAACAAAATCGTGTTCTCATGCTAGCACAGCATCAATAGGGAACAAAGATCTGTTACCAATGGCGCACTTGCTCCAATAAAACAAATTTACGCTAACCAGACTCGAATTTGGTTTGGACAGCGCGATGTTGACATAGAAACGAGCACCGGCATCTCTGTCAGATCTGAGCCCTCATTTTGCTGACCGCTAATCACACTCCGTCACAATTTGTGCCAATGGAAACATTGGCACGAGATGACGAGTGCCGCCTCCTGTGCCATTTGACCGGCTCATGTTTTGCTGCACTCGACACCGTCGCCTCTGGCGCTGTGTTGAGCTTTGAGGGCCTGCGAAATGACGATGTTGGCTCGTCAAGTGGCCCGGTGTGCGTAAATTATCAGATGATACGAGACCATTTTAAGTACAGGGTTGCGCATGGAAATGCAGGAGTGTCCGAATACAGGAGTGCAACGCTCCTACGTATAGGGCAGAGAAAAAAAAATTCTCTTTTGTTTTTATGTCTCCGTTTTTTCACCGCATTTTTCAAATCGATTGTGGGAAATTAAAAAATACTGAAGTTATAGTGTGGTGGTCATTCAAGCATCAAATATGTGGTCATTCAAATATGTGCGGACACACACAACCAGGCTATCCCTGTACTGAACAGCGTTACGTCCACTGCTTGTCTCTCCAGGCCAGGGGTTCTTAAACTCATTTCAAGCAAGGACCACTTTCATTACACAAAAATAAGCTGAGGACCCCCTCACATGTGTTCCCCTCAGGAATGTACATATACATTGTACGCACTGTTTCATGATGTCAACAGCACTCTGGCTTTGTCTCGCACCAAATTTTTGAAGCCGGAATTGCCAAGCTAAAATTTTAGTTGCCCAATTTCAACGGATTTTGCTTAACACTTTTCATGCAATGTGATCCACCGGTTGTCACTTAGGTGATTTTCATAGTGCTGCTGACCCACCAGCAGTCACTAACTCATTTTTTATTAATACTTAATGAAAGCTAAATAAACGCCCGATCCAGTTAATGGCTGCTATTTTCAAAGTTGATTACCACAATTGACTTTCAATTTGAATTACCGTGTTTAT
>JACJUY010000735.1:35881-47063 GCA_014220935.1 Platorchestia sp. MABIK | reverse complement strand
TTGTAATGGAGCGGAAATGGTCCTCTCGTGGGTGGTGGAGGCCCGCGTGAGTCGACAAATGAAGGCGTTCGAAGCACATAACGCGAGACGTGAAGTGGCATTTTTGGGTCCGCCTCCACAGCCCCGCGCCGCGAAGAATGTCTTTGCGTCTCTCTCGAGAGAGTGTGAGACGCAATGGGGCACGCGGAGGATCGTATGAAAAGCCAATTCAGGCATCATGGGACAGAATCATTTTCAGAAATCATAGATTCAGAAAGCACATGTGGATGAGTTGCAATGAGGTACGCAGAGAAAATTTACAGAGCAAATTCAGATATCGTGGAAAATTTTCTCAAAATGAAGTACCGACGCGAAAACATATCCTACTTCTCGTACGTGCACGTTTACGATAAACACGAATAGGCAGCGTGAATGCCCGATTCCAAAGTATTCAAGACACCTCAGTGAAGGATTACATTCTGAACAATACGTTCATTGCTAACTCACGTTTGCCTCGGGTTTGAAGCGCCATTTACAGCCAGCTGTAAAAAAGTTGTTTGCATTTGACCATTTTCGTTAAAATGTATTAAAACCTTATTTATTTTCTGCGCACAAGTAGCATGCAAATTGGTATCGCTGCTAATGAAAGTTGGCAGAATAACACAAACGGATACTTGAACTAAGTTATTTCACCTTGCATGTGAACTCCGCTGAAATCCTCAATTTCAGCTCTCAGTTTCAGAAATTTGATATGGAAAATTTTGACTGCAGATGTTCCTAGTGCGGTTCAGAAACTCATTCAGTAAATATATAATTTATCATAACTCACTTCGGTGGATGTTATATGTTCAGAAAATGAGTAGCCTCGGTCTTGTATTATTATCCCTTCTTTGCACTGCCGCGTTTTTTCATCATGAATCATCTCTCGTAAAAGGGTACCCCGAAAAGAAGGGGACGCTTCAATCCTCAATTTAACATTCCTCCTGAAAATTTTTGAGCCCAAAATTGTCGGTATTTCGTCGGAGTTCTTTCGCCTTGACGAAGAGAGCATTCAAACTTGACGAGCTGCCTTGTAGAGGGAAATGACAGCCTGATTCTGTTCTGTTACTCGCTAAGTTATTATTTTGAGGGGAACTTGTGAGGTGACTTATTTGTCTCGGTACGTGCATAGTGATGCATTTGTCTTGTACATGCATGATGATGTATTTGTCTCATCAGTACATGCATGATGATGTATTTGTCTCATCAGTACATGCATGATGATGTATTCGTCTCATCAGTACATGCATGATGACGTATTGGTTTATCATGTTCGGTTCCAGTTCCAGGCTCTCACTGCTAACCTATACATGACTTTCTGAATTTATCCACAGTTAGAGCTCTCCTCTTCAGTGCTGAATGTTCTAGTCGGAAGCGAAGTGCGGAATTTGAACAAGACTCGAAGATTAAATGAACATTGGAACGCACGTAAAGACTGGAGTTTGAATTGTTTTTTTGCGTAAACTTCTCACCTCGATTACTAGAAATTGGATTACAACTGGGGAAATAATTGTGCTACTTTTTACTCCTTAACACTGCATCATCTATTTCCCTCCAACCTACGTACTGCAACTTATGTGAACTTCTATCCCAGCGTGCTACCCTTCTGTAGGCTTCTGCCCTGGCCTTTCTGAAAGGCCAACACCTGTGGCCTTTCTTTCAGGTTGCTGTAGCACCTGTAGGCCGCTACACCTGCATAGTGCAACACCTGTGCCTCCACTCAGGTTACTGTAGCACATGTACACTCCTATACATGTAGACTGCAACATCTGTGGCCTCCACTCCAGGTTACTGTAGCACCTGCAGACCTACAATGCAAACAGTCTGTCCAGTGCTTCCGCTTTCCAGTTCCATAGCAGACGACGCCGAGGACGCGCACAAGCATAGGCAGAAATGCCCCCGTTCCAAAGAATGGCGACGGCTGCATTCCGGGTACAAAAAAGTGCCTTTCCTGCACCGTTTGCCTCGTTAGAATCTCAACAAAAAGTGACCGGGATGACGCCTCCTGAGATAACTTTTTTGCATCGAAGCTGCGTCTTCTTTTTGCTCCGATTTACGCAGAGTGGCTCTCGACCTTGCAGGCTGCGAAAAGCCTGGCATTTCCTTCCGAACCATTCTCCGTTTTTTCTTTTTTATTGTTCTTGCTTTGCTTCTAGTTTTTTTTTCACATAAAAACGAAACTCGCGTGTTGTAGGTTTAGAACGTTTATTTCAGTATTTACTCCAATTAGACACAAGGATCTTAATATCAGGGATTTTATGAAAGCTAATACATTGACTTTTTGCGTCACTTGTTTTGAAAACTCGGTTTTTCTTTTGTATTTTTTCCATTTCGTATGCCGTCACCTGTTCCATTTGCTCACCCCTGCCAGCGAGTGCCCATCTCACCCTGATCCTGATCCAGATCTTGATATTGAACCTGATCCTGATTCTGTTTCTGATTCTGATTCTGATTCTGATCTTGATCCTGATCCTGATCCTGATTCTGATCACCTGCGTGACTTTCTCGAAACCCGCGATGACGTCACGGTTTTTCATGGTTTAAGAAGTTACAAGTGTTCAGATCTATAAATGATATGAGTGTAGTGTCATCAGGGACCGCATGGTTAATGAATTTATCATTCAAGAAAATATATTTTTCAACGAAAACTTCGAGCAGCCATCACACCGTCAACATTTTATTTATTTGTTGGAATCATGCTCATGTTTGTACTGTCTCACGTAATCATTGATCTACAGAGACAGCGTAATGACTTGCAATTGAAGTTATATTAACACGTAGAAACACTGCCTTCAACTGGACCCCAACACAGGCGGTGTTTCTGCTTCAACTGGACCCCAGTTCAATGAATCAGACCCCGCATGGCGCAATGAACAGGAAAGTGAGAGTGCCGCTCGCCCAGCTGTTGCCGAGCGTGCCAAATTAAAGCATACTTTCCTACACGCATTTGTTTGGGCTCGCCTTCCTTTTTTAGGCGCAAGGATAACTGCCAGACTTCCACGGGGACAAAAAGCGACCCGACGGCCCCTCCGTGCGTCCCTGGAGGTCATCTCCGTGCGCCCTTTTTTGCACGACTTCTCGGGCTTTTCCGAATGTTTTGTTTTCCATCGACTGCTTGGATGCAGAGTGGCTGCTCTCCGCCCGACCCATCGACTGCTTGGATGCAGAGTGGCTGCTCTCCGCCCGACGTGGTATATTCCCCGTTGCTGCACACGGAAATTGGAATTAATTAAACTATAATCAAGTGCGCATTGTGCCTCGCAGTAATTAAATTAATTATGGCCGTCGCTATTTCACTTGTCTTATTATATTGATTTCTCCCAGTTTCATGCATTAAGTCACAATTTTAGACAAAGCGTTTCTTCATTTCGTTTAGCTGTGGTCGTTTTGATACTTGACAGCAGTTGTTCACCTCTGTTCACGCGTCAGGAACTGCAAGTCACATTTCGCTCAAACTCAATTTCTTGCGTTCCGTCACCTCGAAATGTTTTACAAACATGCTCCCGTGCAAGTTTCTTCTAGATTTCATGTCTACGATCTAGTATTTCCCTGATAAAAATGCACTTCAAACCTAATTTCTACATCATTACCATCTTCATTTTTTCAGAAAAAAACAGATCTCGTAAAACGTATTCAATATCTACTTTCATTCGTATGGTACTCATTTCCCCTCCGTGTTTCCGTGGTCTCATTGTTTCAAAAATGAGACCGCTCAGTGACGCCATTAGTGAGGTCATTAAGACTGTGACTGCACCCATCTTTTGACATTCAAATTCCCTCCAGTTGTTCAGGAGAAGAAAAACCGACTGCAAAAACCCAAAACAAAGCAAGCACGCGGTCATCTTCAGTTGCCCTTGTTTTTCAAGGGGTCTTCATCTGAAGGCTACGCAACTTGTTTTTGCAAAAGCTCCTTTAAGAGGAACTTCTTTTTAGAGAGCAGGACTTTGTCTACGGCCTTTTTTACTTGCGTGGTCGTCTTCACGTGTCGGACTTTTTTCCCTGGTTGCTAAGAAGCAAATATGACTGTCCTCTTTTTAGTCGATGTGTGCTCAACACTGTGAGCTAGTTTTTGCCTTTCAAACTCAAGCAAATGGCTGGACTTCACAGGTGGGATAGGCTCCATTGCTGCTTCAGGAGACAAAGGTCATGATCAAGTCAGGAAAAAGGGGTGCGACAAAATTTCTTGTTGTTGAGCACCGCAGCTAATTGGATCTTATTCGTGTTCTCGGCGAGAAAAAGCTCGCAATAACCCTGTATTCCGCGCGCTAATTGCTTGCATTCAGAAAGTCGAGCCTCTGTGCCAACTGAGATTTACTCAGCAAAATATCGTCTACACATAATACGGTTATCGTGAGGCCTGGCGCAATGTATGTCCGTGTTAGTTCATTAGAGGAGCCCCTCCCGTCTGCCGGCTTTGCCTCCGCTCGTGTGAGCGCTTTCAGGCGCCTGGAAAGATAGCTCGTTGACCACAGTTGTAAAGTCTTGTCAAGTATCAATGTAAGCAATAAAGCTATAAACTCTAGCAAAGTCATGCCAAATATTAGTATATGTAATGAAGTTATAAACTGTGTTTGTAATTTTGTAATCAGAAACCTAACTACACCCAATGTTTTACGGATAACAGTTGGGTGATGTTTTCTTACAATGATGATTACTCTCAACAACTCTCCACTCCAATCGCATTCATACTGCTAGTGCTCTTGGTATAGAACGCTTAGTGTACATCTTAATGTCTATTATTAGATTGAAAATAGAGGATAACATTCCGTCTGCAGTGAACGCACAAACTTATTCAATCAATGAGTAATTTTTAATTGTTTCTAGGCCGGCTCTATTGAAGCCACTTCTTGCGTGAATTAAATATTTAGAACTTAAATATTTATAATTAGATCACAACCCATTCACATATAACCACGATATGGAAGTTGATCATCCTTGAAGAAAAACGTCTTTGGTCAAAATTCGAATGTCCAATCATGTAGTAATTTTTTTCTTTGTTCTTAGGCCCGTTTTATTGATGCAACTTCTTTCTTGAATTTCCAATTTACAAATTCATAATTNAGTTTATGACTCTAATTTCGAATTTATAACTTGAATTTCAAGTTTATGACTCTAATTTCGAATTTATAACTTGAATTTCGAATTAGAACTTAAATTTCAAATTATCATAATCTAATCAAATATAACCATGATATGGGAGTTGGTTATCGTTCTACAAATACATCATTCGTCAAAATCCGTATGTGAAGCAGAAGTGCGTCAGCTCCAGAAGTGGATGAACAAGATCAATTATTGCAAGGACGGTATTGCCTGCAGCCTGACGGACGCGCAAACCAGATTTCGAATCGAGGTTGTGCCTCGAAACTGAAGGCTGCGATTGATTAAGATCTCTTTTAGCTTTCAATCGTAATGCTCCCTCTCGGGGACCATCAAATGTCGGACGCTGCGCTGTTTTTCAGAAGCAACGGGTCAAGGTAGAAGCCCTTAGTTCTGCACCCAGAGCATTCGCAGAGTCATTGAATTTTGTGTCCAATATGGAGAATAATTGGCACGGAATCACAGGGCAGCAGCAGGCCTTGATAAGATCTGACCACTTTTCAGTACATGAACGCTTGTGTTAGCACTAAATGAGAACCATTTGTATGAGACCAGCTCTATCACTTCTGAGGACGTATCTTTCAATTATCAGTACTTTTCATGGAGGTACGATCTCTCATCGCAGTGAAGCAGTACCTTACAAAATCGTTGAGTTAGGAGATAATCCTCATCTGACTGGACTGTTGCACGACTAATAACAGTAAATAATTCCTTTGAAAGATTACCATGACAAGAGGAAGCTGGAAATGCAGAGATCGGTCGAAAAGTGTTCATTTGCCTGTCCATCACGTCAGGGACAACAGGTTTCTCTCAAGGGGTTTTCCATTGGGCTCACTGAAGCAGAGTCGCTCAAGACACCAGCAGCAAAATAATGCAGACTCGTTTGGGATGATCCTTGCGAAGCCAACACGCTGGAGGACAATCGTGTTCAGTGTCTGTGGGTAGCGAAGCAGCGGCCAGACGGTGGCACAGGCTTTGCTTGTTTTTTGAGGCGTGCTGAGCACACATGCGCTGTTGGAGGAAGCTGCGAGGTGGACCAAAAAGACCAGGGGAGTTGCAGTGCCCGTGGAGGCTCCAGTTTGACGGAGCACGCGTTCTGAGCCGCCGGCCAGGCGTGGCAGAGGAACAATGGCGCTCTCGTCCATAATTGATATGAGGAGAGTGAAGCTAGCAATAGAGCTCTGTGCTGGCCCTCCCATTGCACGCATTATTCATTGGCCTATCATGAAATATACCCGCCTTCTATCGGCCGGCCGCTGGTCCTGTGCAATAGTTAGCCCTCTCTCTTCTTACACCACAATGCAATGCAGAGTGTTGTTCCTTTCCTAACTAATCCAGTGTGTTTCTCTGCCCTCCTGGTGCTAGTAATATCGTAATTTTTCAAAGCTTATTGTGCGAACAATATCAGGTTAATTCACGTGTCTTCCAATTCGCACACGTCCTTTGAAATTAAGAAATGAAAATTCAGGGAGTTAATTTCGATCAAATGTATGGGTTAGAACTAAAAATTAGAGAATTAATTTAAATCAAAGTTATGGGTTGGATTTACAGTAATCGCTTATAGTTTTTTCCAAATTTGAGAAGTGGCGCTGCGTTTTGGTCACCAGATCACAGGAGCCTCGGCAGCCACACCAGCGAACTGCAGAACTGCGTCGACTTCAGCACCCAAGTTTCTGGACTTCCCTTCGTATCTGCGGCGCAGTTTACAGGGTGGGAGGGAGGATGTTAATTTACAATCAATTACATACTAAGTTCAGGAAAATTTCCAGCCGCCGGATGAAAACTTCTGGACGCCGCCGCTGGGCTGGATGGCCACAGCTGGGAATTCACAGGGCGTCTCCTGAGTTGCGGAGCTGCGAAGGAGGATAAAACCTCTCATAATTACCAAATGCTTAACAGTTAGAGTTCAGAAAATAAGCTTATTCTTCACGATGCTTGAAGAATTAAAACACAATTCTATCACATTTCTTGCTCCAAATTAGCTGCTGGAAATAAAAGAACTTCACTGAGCAGAACTTGGACATCGAAAAAAGCGCTCAATTCTCTTATTTCGAGACCTTTTTAGAGATCAAATAACTGTGCCCATCGGAGCGCAGTAAAGAGCTCGTAATGACGCTCCGAGTCTCTCAATTATCGCTGCAGCGAGGCTTGGTTTGCAGCGAGTATTTTCCTTACATTCTCATCCGTGTAAACGATCTTGCCTCTATTAAAAAGGTCGACAGCGCATGTACAAACAGCCGAGCGTATTATTTTGTTCGTGTAGGTGTGCATCGCTTACCTCCTCCCTATGTGACTTGTAGAATTGGATCACTTAGCTTCTCCGCGTGTGACTTGTAGAATTGGATCGCTCACCACCTCCCTATGTGACCAGTAACCACATGGCAAGAGCAATTTGTAATTTGTTAAAGGAATTTGACTCGGTGGTTTTGATAGTGTATAAGTCTCGCCCGTATTTATGGGCAGGCCAAGACCCCAACATAAACCGGCTGCTTTGGCACTTCCAGGGGAGCTTTAGTTGCTTTACAGCATCTTGAATATCATCGGCAGCGCCCGAACCTGACCGCGCTTTCGAAAAACAGGAACTTAATCAATAAGTGGCTGAGTTCTGATGTCGCCCAGCTGGGCCATGCTTGCAATGGTGCATTGACCCTCTGTGTGTATGTTCACTTTCATCGGGGGTCTTGCTAACCATCGAACGATCTGACCACTTCCAGTCAAGGCAATTATAAGGAAGCGAGAATGCAGCGGTCCTCCTGCTGTGGAATTTGTTTAGCGGTGTATGGTGGAGTTGTGGTACGTGACGCGATGCTCTGGGTTCCACACAAACATCGGCATCTAAGGATGCTTTATTTCCAATCAAGCCTGATACATATCATCTTGTACATTGGTTTTTCAAATGCCTTATAAATGTCAAGACCGGTACCCATTTCAGATACCTGGGTACAGTGGGGTATTATGCTTTGAGTTTTTCCCCTATACCCAACGGAGAAAGTCGATACACAGCGCCGGGATTCGAGCCCTCGACACCTTCACGGAAGGGCCGGTTCTTTAACCACTCGGCTACGACGAGCACATGCTCCAGGTACCACGTTGCCCTGTTGTGACCTGGACAATTCTAGCAAAATCCGTCCGCATGTTCAGCAAACAGGAAATTTCTCGCTGAACTCTGATTGTGTCTTTCATGTACTGTAGAGAGAAAGAAGTTCCGATCAAAGAAAAAATGTTTCACAGCGGAATTAAATTTCGTGTATTCTTACATTTGCTGCTCATTATATCACACAAAATCAGAAATACTGTATTAATGAACGTCACTCTACTGCAAATGCATCTGATTTAAGGCATTCTTGGCAAACGTTTGTATATACAACTTTGAATCCAATTTAGAAACCTTGTTAAATTCACTCAGAAGATCTCAGTACAAAATGTTTAAAGTCGCTCGTTTCAGAATTGTAGGCAACCACAGGCCTGCGGAGCTCAACGACTGCACAGAAACTGCTCGTGGCGCCTCACTCACACTTACTACAGCTCCTGAAGTCAAGAGGATCTCAAAAAAAATATCTTTTTTGTTTTTTCCAACATGTTTTCTGCGCGTGAAAGCTGTTGACTATTTGTACTCAAAAAAGTTGTTTCACTGACTTACATAAAACTTGCTCTACCTGCTCTGGTCACGTGACTTTGCACGCACGCTGCAGCTGCGTGCTCCACCCAGGAGCTGCTGCTGCACGCAGGAACTGCTGCTGCACGCAGGAGCTGCTGCTGCACGCAGGAGCTGCTGCTGCACGCAGGAGCTGCTGCTGCACGCAGGAACTGCGTCACAAAATCAAATGTAAACGTGTGTTGTATGGTAACTATTCGTCAAATGAACGACTCAGTTAATTTTTTGAATTACTTGGCTCATAAATTAGTTATTATTATTACTATTATTATTGCCATAAATAATGCTTTGACTCAATTAATTTTTGTGATTGTTCGGCTCAATTATTTTGTGAATTTAGCATTTAAATTCCTTAGGTGTTCAATTCCACATATATAAAAGCTTGAACTTGATTGTATATATGTGGAACATATAAAAACAAGTTCAAGTTTTTAATCACAATGTCGCTGGTTGTGGCAAATGAGGAGAACTTTCAATGGTTGAATTAAATAGAGATATTTCAGCCCCCGCAGCAAAACTAACGCCTACAGTCAAGTCTCTGTCTGAGCTCATATTTTCCTTCTTCTAAAAGCTCATTGATGAGGAGCTCAATTAATAATGAGCGAAAAGGTCTAAATTTATTCGATGAGTTTTCCTTGCTCTACATTAAGATGACAACAACAGAGAATTGGCTTCCTTGCAGGTTCTGTAGTTGAACTCGCGAGAATCAGAATCAAATCAATCGTGCGGAGCATTCAGAAGAAATGCCTGGAACTGTTCTATTCAGAGCAGTAAAATCTTATTTTCTGTTCTTTGGAACTGTTTGTTGTATGGAGTTTGCAGGCGATAGGGAAATTGAAATGGAGTTTGTTGAAGATATTTTGCTGGAGTCGCAATGCACTCCGTCGAGCAGTATCCGTGGTAAACAGCTCTCTGCAACATAGTAGCTCTCGACGAAGAGCCAAGCTCTCCTTTTCTAGAAGCGCTAACTGTTCATGATGAGATAAAAACTAGAGCAGAGGAATAATCACCTCTGTAGCTCTGCTCAAAAAAACTCGTGCAAAAAGTAAAGCAAAAGAACAGCTCTGTACCCGGATCCTTGTCCCCTGACGGTCCAGTTTAGATTTTCGGTGCCCCGAGTTTACGGTTGTGCTTGGCATTCCGCGCTCGGGTTGTCGGGTGAGAAGTTTTAGAAAAAACGGGTTCCCGGAGAGCCGATGTTGTCTTCATTAAGACCAGACAGTACCTTTATGAGCGCTTTTATCTTTTTGCGGAGGTTTTCACTGCATGGAGCGCGATTTTTTACTGCAGCACCGCGACGCTCGCGTGCGGGCATGCGCGTTGGTCGAGTGTATGTCCCCAGCTCGCTGCGGCACCCTTGACATTACGGAGAAAACGAATTATTCCAGAACGGCTTCGGAAGTGACGGTTCATTATTTTCTCTCTGATAGATTGGACAGCTTCCTTCTTGACTTCCACGCGAGCATTTTCGCCGCCGATAGTTCGTAACCTTCCTTATTATTTTGGATGAAATTTGTCGGGTCATTACTCAGAATTTAGTTTGCCGAAGTACTTGAGGAATTTCGCTTCGGCGATTTGTAGAAGCTAGCGCGATGTCCCAGAAGTACTGAAAGGTCAGGCCGAGTATTTCTTTGAGCAAAATTGCCTCTAAAGCAGCTGACTTCGTCAACATAGAGCATGTACGCTAGGGTGGGTCTGGTAATTCCGGGTCTCTCTGCTCTTTTCTATGTGCGACGTCTTGCTAAACTCGTCCATGGGTCGCTAAACATGAACGCCAATTAAAAATTCCCGATAAAAGAGCTCATCGCATTAACCAGTTCGGTGAAATGCCAGCCGTGTAGTCCATCGTACCAACTCGTAGCTCAGCTGTGCGGCCCCGCAGTCGAATTCTTGAAGTGACAAGTCTGGTCTGCAAACAATGCCTTCCTTCTAATTAGATTACTCGACTCTGCGACTCTCGTCATTTTTGTGGTGTTATAAGAAGAAATTATTTTAGATATGTCATGCGGAGCAATTTGACGATTTTCTGCTTCGTTCTGCTCTTGCAATAACTGTCGAACTTATTGCTTCATTTATTTGCAGCGTCAGAGTCGATAAACAAAACTTGCATCGATGGACCAAATTTATCGCCAAGAATGCTGTCGGAATGATGGCTATTTTGAAGCCGTAGATAAGAAGACTTCTAATGACTTCTAGTAGAGATATTTTGCTCTTTTTTGTCTTTTGGTGGAAATTAACGAGCGATGAGTAATCACCGATTAATAATATGTTCTAAACACCTGCAGTAGAGCTAAGTTTGTGAAGATTTGTTGGTTTCTTGCATTTTGCTCGTCGCAGTGAGTGTGTAACACAGCACTCAGTGGGGCAACACAGCACTCAGTGGAGCAACACAGCACTCAGTGGGGCAACACA
>JACJUY010000735.1:0-33391 GCA_014220935.1 Platorchestia sp. MABIK | reverse complement strand
CTCAACAGGTCCCAGTTAGACACCACTCAACAGGTCCCAGTTAGACACCACTCAACAGGTCCCAGTTAGACACCACTCAACAGGTGTCAGTTAGACACCACTCAACAGGACCCAGTTGGACACCACCCAACTGCTCCACAGCGCACGTTTCCTATGAAGGCAAAAGACAGCGAGTCTCCAAAGACAATTGTGGCAGATCATTAAGTCCATTATTATTATTCAGCGAGTTGTGTTTTTTTGCGTTCATTATTTTCTCTCATTAGGTATTCGAGCGAACAGGTTCCCTTATCCTCGCTGAACGCTTCGCTGCGCTTCTGTAGGAGCTTCTATTACACTGACCCAATGTTGCGCCTTCCGCTCGGTTTTGGGCATGGGAGGTGCTGGTGCTGGTGCTGCTGGTTCTGTTGTTGCTGGTGCTGCTGGTATTGCTGGTGCTGCTGGTGCTGTTGTTGCTGGTGCTGCTGGTATTGCTGGTGCTGGTGCTGCTGGTGCTGTTGTTGCTGGTGCTAACTTGTTCCAATCTTGCTACTTTACTTTCAGGTGTTTTTGTTCACATCATTATCCTTGCTGGTTCTCTTACTTTCTGAATGCCAAAGAGTGCAGGTTTGTCAATTTCTTTTATTGCGGCCGTTATCTCGATGTGGTAATGAAAATGTTAGCGGTGCTATGTACATCTATTAGGGCTGCAAAAAACTCGGAATATATCAGAGCAGCAATCTGCTCGAGACAGATCAGCAGCACGCCGGTCTCCAACGCTCGGAGACGGGGCAGGCTTTTGCGGACGTGAAGTGATCGAAACATAAGAGCAGTACCTATGTGTCCTTTGGTGTTTTGTTTAAGTTCAGATGATAGAATTGAGAATTTTTCGATTTTTGAGCAGTACCTATTAGTTCTTTTGTGTTTCGTTCAAGTTCAGACGAAAGAATTCTGGAGAATTTTTCGAGCCTAATTTCAGAAATTTGAGACATGCACCACTGCTGCAGAATGCTTGAGGCTCGCACCTCGGGACAGCAAGCTTCACTCGAAGTCTTGGCGTCGATTTTTCAGAAAAGATGCTAGTAAACATTGATAACAAGTTTGCTATTTTGATGTAAAGATGAGGGAGATATTTGCTCGGCCTCCCCTGAGGGACGAAAGTAGAAAATTGACCATCTTTCTCCAATCTATTCTAAGCTTTACCTCTTATTGAATTCAACTTCAACTAAATTTATTATTAAGCAGTGATTTTTTTCCAAGTTGCATTGATGATCAAGGCTCTCCGTTCATGGCGTTAGCGGCCGCTCTGAAGCTTAATTACACATTTTTTTCCTGCGTTCTCTCAAACTATTCTTTTGACTGAGAGTTTTGAGCTATCATTAAAATTTAACGCTTCTCTTCCTGCCAGCTCGCAATTATGAGAACAAGACTTCAATGCTGTGTTTGTACAGGCGCATTTCTCGGCTGGTTTGTCCGGCCACTTTGCCACGGTGGGCGCCGCTGTGGGCACCAGCATGCCCATATAGTAGCGCCCTCTGATACCCATGGGCAGCTCCGCACTTGGTGCGCACAGCGCCCACCACTGTGGGCACTACACAGCATGCCCAGTAGCACCCCTGATGCCCATGGGCACCTCGTCAATTGATGCCCACAGCACGTGCCAGGCAAGACATTATGCCCTGAGAATTTCTTCTAATAACGCTCCCGAAGGCCTCATTTGCTGTCATTTGCATGGCTGATGCGGGATCATTGCGTCCGAGAGCGCAATATTATGAGCATCGTTTGTCTTCAAAGCATCGCAGAATTGAACACTACTGCAATGCGGTAGAGGTATGAGCTCACGTTCAGTAGCGGGAATCCATAAATATCTTTTACAGCGTATTATTTACCGAATGCATTATGAAGCCTCGTGATCTCATTCCGAATGCTTCCGCGGTTTGAAGAGCTCGCGGCCTTCGTTTTACCTCCTCAACAATTCCATTAAAAAGATCCAATAAGTATTCTTGTTGAGCAATAGCGCCACATTTCACTATGCACGTTAAAATGAATTTCATCTTTCAGGTTCACCAACGAGCGATGTTTTCTGTTAATTTCGCATTCAAGCTCGTCTTTGATTGATACAGTTTTATATGGCTGTGATAAATGATTGCTCGAACTCCAGCTGGTGATGGCGCTGGGAGGGATCATCAATCCGAACACGACTCGGAGATTGTTGCTCTGCTGTTGATGCAACGTCCACTAGTGAGGCTGTTCTTGTTACTACTGCTGCTACAGCTGCTGTTGTAGTCACAGCTGCAGCTGTTTTTGTTGTCACAGCTGCAGCTGCTACTGTTATAGCTGCTGTCAAGAGGATATCGCAACAACAGACGATCTAATTCAACTGTGACTTCAGTGATCTGAGTTTCTTCACTTGATGGTGTTGAGTGTGCACTGCGGCAGCGGTCACTCCAATACTCATTTGCTATTGTTGCTTCTGTTGCTGTTGTTGTATCTGTTGTTGCTGCTGCTGTAGCTGTTGTTGCTGCGGCTGTCGCTGGAACTGCTGCTCGTCAGTAGCGCTGCAGGCGCGCATGATTTACGTCAGCGACGAGCAGGTTGAGTACTACCGGCCCACAAGCAGGTGCACTTAGCGCAGGTAGTGCCGTGATGGATGGCAGCGCAGGCCGTGTCCGTATAAGCCCTATGAAATAAATCATGCTCCCGATGCAGGAAAATCGCTGCCCGACATCTCTGCAACTTCTCCCCGAGCGGCCGCGGTGGCCGCGAGTGTCCAGTCTCTTCCAGGACCCACAACAGTTTGGACTGGACTTTTGGTTACAGTAAAACTAGCCATGACTGTTTGGACTTTTACTGGACTGAACTGGGTGACTCACTTGTATTTTCTTTTCCCTGGTATTTTTGAACCTTCTCCGAGCGTCATTGCTTCGTTTGCCATGTACTTGAAAGAAATTGTGATACCCGGGCTTTTACTGGACTGAACTGGATGACTTACTTGTGTCTTTCCTGGTATTTTTGAACTTTCTTCAAGCGTCATTATTTTGTTTCCCATATTCTTGAAGCACATTGCGATACACTTATTGTGATTAAATTTGGTGCTGTATAAGAATTTTATTCTGAAGAGTTTTAAAAAATTCATTTCGAAGTGTAATCAAAATTCCTCTAATTTGAAAGTGTCGTTTTTTTGCCCACAAAGATCTTTTCTTCAAATGGAGCCTAATGATGAATTAATCTCTTTAAGAATATTTTTTCAGAAGATATCGATCCATTTTATGTAGTTGGGTTGCACTTCTCTGCCAGCTCAAATTTTTTAGGATGCCGTCGCATCGATCTGAATTTGAACAACCTTTAACTGAGGTTGTAATCAATGATCAGTAATGTGAGTGCAGGAACGAGCTCGTTAGCTGCACGTACTCCCTCCACCATTACAATAATCTTCAATTCTGCATCATCTGAAACTTGTACGCAATTAAATGCTCATGAGCAGATATGGGCCTGGAATTGTCGATACTGGCTCGTTAATGCGAGCCGTGGGGCTGTGGAGAGCCCCAGTCCCAATCCATCAGGGCTTGTCCAGCCCACCGGGAGCCGTGGGGCTGTGGAGAGCCCTAGTTCCAATCCATCAGGGCTTGTCCAGCCCACCGGGCGCAGCCCAGTATGTCAGGATTACTCTCGCAAACGATCCTCACACTGCATCCAAATTGCCCAATTATTTTAATGCGCCCTTCAAACGATGCTTGTGCTGCTCGTTGATTTAGTTCGGTCGACCTGTGCTGCACACTTCAATGGGGTGCTGGTATTGAGGTCATGATTGACTTTACACAAATAAGTTTCTTTGCGATTGAAGTTTAATGTAATAGAGAATTGCATCACTTCTTGTCAATGAGTAAGTTCAATGGAACAACAAGATTAAAACAAGTGCCAGGCGCACACTTCAGAAACAGGGATCGAGATCTCATTGCGATTTACGCGGAGGCTTCTGAGAACTTCCGCTTTCCTATTATTTGCATGCTTCTTTCGCAAATTATTATATTTTACTTTCATTTGACATTAGAATGGCGAGAGACATTAGAATGGCCCAATCTCTCTGCTGATTTCAGGTCAAGATTCCAAGTGTCAACTTCTTCTATCAAAATTTTTGGCAGTGTTTGCAGTGATGCTACGTTCGCATCAATAATTGGATGCTGAATGGTGCTGCGGGGCCAGAAATTCATTCCGTCCGTAAAATTGAATGGCGGCTTTTATTTCTCTTACGATTATAGAGAACGGCTTGCAAATCTGATTGAAAATCATACGAGCAACTGTAAATTGAATATCATACCACGAGTAGCATTAAGAAACGAACGGAGATGTTTTTGCCCTTATAAGCATTATGTAATGCATGTAACTGCGAAACAGCATTCGTGTCAAAACTGTGTCTCAAGGATGGGTTTTGTGGGCAAAAACTTGTTCATGAGTCGGCAAATCTAAGCACACGCCTGCTTAGGGTACCAATTTCTCAGCGAATTTTTCAATTTCATTCAGAAATCCAAGTTTGTTTATTATTTTCGTAGAGTGGGACATTTTCCACCACTCGTTCCAGTAAGTTTCCAAAAGTGAGAGCCATCTCAAGCTTCTATACTATACACGTGCAACTGATTTAGCAATTATAATTGTACTTCAAGAGATATTAGGGTTAATATATGGTGCATAATTGATTTCTTTTATGATTGGCACTGCAAGCATCATTACTACCTGACAGGCTGTCCACAACTTTACTGGAGCCCTGAACGGCAGGCCCAAATCTATGCCAGCTCTAGCTGGTCTGCAACACGCGCCACTAATCTCTAGCTGGTCTGCAACACGCGCCACTAATCTCTAGCTGGTCTGCAACACGCGCCACTAATTTTGCAGTTATGATCGTAGATCAAGAGACACTTATAGGGTAATACGATACATAACTTATTTCTCTTCTTATTGACACAGTAAAATTTTTTGTGATTGCTAGCTGACAGGCTGTACAGAGCTTCACTGTAGCTCTGAAATGCAGGCCCCATCGTGCCGGACTTGAGCAGGCCGCATGTTGGGTCCACACGGGTGCTGATGGCGCGTTCCGAGCGTGTGGGATGTATAATATATTTATTTTATTTTTAACACTGCAAAAATTATTGCCAGCTGATAGGTTGTCCAAAGCTTCTTTCGAGCCCTGAAATGCAGGCCCTATGATGCCGGACATGAGCAGGCAGCATGTTGGGACTACACGGGTGCTGATAGCTCGGTCCGAGCGCGTAGCTTGCACGGACGGCAGTGTTTCTCTCTCGCCTATCATCTCATGTAATTCATGCTGTGCCATATAAGGAGCCAGAGCCGCCTGCACTTGCCCTCTCGTACGTCATCAAATTACTTGATTGACTTCCAACTCCACAGTTCCTGAGTAGAATTTGCTGGACGTGTTCACGCCTACCACGCCACGCTGCTGGAGGGTCCGGGACCGGCGCCTGTGCTGCATAAAAGGCATCAAGTCATATGAGCTTAGAAAGTCGCTTGATTTACTTGATAGTAAAGTTCGCATGCTCTTGCTGGCGACGCATTTTGTGGTCAGCGGACCGAGAATATGGAGAGAACTTGAGTCGTCACGATCTGGAAAGGGGCTCGAGGGAGGCTGCTTTTGGAAATCACTTCTCCTTCCTGGCGTCCGGTGCGTGGAGTTTCATTGACACCTATCATACCTGTGTATATATGCCCGCCTCTTGTACCTATGTATATATGCCCGCCTCTTGACACGTGTGCGATCACTATCGTGTGTTGGTCATCCGTGCACGAGGCATGAAAAACTCTCCAGTCTTTTAAGCTTGGTTAGTATCTACTTTCTACGTCAACTTGTGCTTGATGTAGTTATTTTATAGAAGTAACTCTAACGTCATCTTCTTCTCGATGCAGTTCTGTTGTAACAGTAACTCCAACACAAAATTGTTCTTGATGCAGTTCGGTTGTAGTCGTAACTTCAACACAAACTTGCCCTTAATGCCGTTCTGTTCAAACTCTTCAGTAGCTCCCACTTGCACTTGTTCTATAGACGCAGGACTGATACGTGCGATTGCAATGTTGTACTTTGTTGAGCGCGACTCCCACAGTTAAGTTAGCAAGCATTTGGAAATGCTAAGTAGTAGGTGTTACCGCTTCATTTTTTGCATTTACACTCCGCAACATAACACGAATGTGTTGTCACTGTATAGTTTACATTTCAACACATTCCTTGGAACATAATGTTACGAGAAAATGTCAAGCAAAATCTAAAATTTCCGATGCCGACATAACGGAAATTTATGCTAATTGGCCGATATTTTACATGGCATGTTGCACCCTCTGCCTCATACCGTCGGTGGAACGACGCAGAACGATTCTGTCATTGAAATTCTACACTATCCAATCTCTAGAGACATGCAAAGTATCGTGATCTGGATACCCGAATTGTGAGAGCTTGAGTGATTGTAACGCAGCTGGTGCAGGTAACTGAGCCAGCTGTCCAGCAGACGCATTACTGTTCCGTCAAATTTGGTACGTTCAGCTCACTCCTGACAGCTGAGAGATGCTGACGTCAGCACCAGTGCAGCGTGCAGAGCCCAATTTTCGTCCAACGTGCGCCGCTGCTCGCAACGTGCGGCGCTGCTCGCAACGTGCGCCGCTGCTCGCAACGTGCGACGCTGCTCGCAACGTGCGGCGCTGCTTAGAATCTTCGTTTGCATTGAGTCGCTCTTGGTGGATTTGGCTTGTCTTCTGCAGAACTTTGCCTGAAGTTCAAGAAAAACCATCAGCTGTACTGACTGGTAGCGTAATATCTGGTGTCATTATTCCTTGGCACAGGAGCGGCAGTGTTAACACTCTCTTATTTTTGAAAAATTTTGGCCAACGCCTCGGGACTCGAACTAGATTTATGATCAATTATTCATTGTTAAGACTTGACCTCACTCACTGCACAGTGACGCAGGAAGTGTGTGTCACACGGTCACTATTAGGGCGTACGCTTGACGCTTTTGAAGGTGATGCAAATTTTAAATCAAACGAAAACCTATACATTGTTTTTCCAAGCGTTCGAAGCCTTAAATTCAATTGTTCTCAAACACACTCACGATGTTCTTCTTCTCTAAAGAACTTTGACCTCAGGCTGACGTTTTTGAACGTGTAGTAAATTTAAAATAAAAGAAAAACTTCTGCGTTATTTTCGAAGTCGTTCGAAGCCTTTCAACCAATTCTTTTCACTCGCACTCACGGTGTTCTTTTTCTTTAAAGAACTTAGAAGACATGCTTAAGTAGAAGCTCTTAGCCTCAAAGTCTTTCCATTAGCTTTCGGTCTCCTCCTAAGCGTCCGGCAGCCCTCGGATTCTGGCTCGTACACAGCCTCGCCCTCGTGTCCTCAGGCCTTGAACTCCCGGTATTCTCCAGAATTGGCCTTCTTAAAACTTGTAAATTTTTTGCCCCGTGCAAATCTTATTTTTTTTGCAATTTTGTCAATTCCGGGTGGGTCTCCAGTAAAGGCATCCTTTAAAATTGTTTCCGGTACTGAGCTTCTTTACAACTTTTAAATTTTTTGCCCTGTGCGGATTTAAAGTTTTTAACAATTTTTAAATAGTCCGAGTGGGTCTCCAGTACTTCCCTCCTTTGGAACTTTAATAATTTTGTACCTCACGGATATAAATTTCTTAGCAATTTTTATCAATTCTGCGTGAGAGTAGCTTTCAAAGTTTAGGCTCTGCTTACAGCCCCAATTCTGGGCCTTATATTTCGCAGTGCCTCACTCACCATCGCCTCACGCCGGCAGCACTGCAGCACGGCGCCGATAGCGCACGCCATTGAGGGGCAAGTCAGCGAAGCATGGCAGTCGCTACGATCTCATATTTCTCCCAAAACACGAACCTTTGAAGCAGAAGAAAGTCCCACATCTTTGTTGCTCACTTACCTGTCTTTGTGAGCAGTGGGACGTGAAGTACATCTGTACTCTGGAACATTTGAGTGCGTCCGCAAGTGTTGATGTTTTTGCTAAAGCTTTTGAGGAGCATGTTCACATTGGCAGAGCAGCTCCTCCGTGTCGCAGCCATGATTTTACTGTTCCCCTGGTACGCCCGATTTGTTTTTAGCTTCATTTTTTAAACAAACCCTTTTTCCGGGAGGTCGAATGTCGCAGCAAGACGAGACACGTATTTTGTTGCAGATACGTGCATCGAACGTGGCATACGTGCCTCCACAGCGTCATCCTAATTCTCCTAGTTAGCGCTCAAAGTTTATTTTTGGTCTCATAACATGACATTCATTTTTACATTTTTCCAATTAAGCTCAGAATTTAATCTCTAATCCGCCATTGCGCTCCCGAGAAGAGACCGCATCCAACATTCAGCTCTACACAACCCCCCTCTCCTCCCCGGACGCAGACAACACAAATCGCTGCAAAAATTGGCCCATTGTTCGCAAAATGCATCAACATCGACATTGAGCTGCAGCCGTCCTCCGTAATCGTCGCAATGATTTTGCTTTACCTCGCCAGGCTGGCAGCTTGATGGATTAGCACCCAGGCCTAAGTCTGACTACCTTCAAAGTCTGCCTCAACGCGCAGCAAATGTCAGTTTTTAAATCATTTCCCATTTGTACGAGTATGGTCAGCGGTGGTGCTGCCGAGGCTAACTTTGCTTTACCGTTAAAATTATCAAGGAAATTAGCATGGAGCTAGAATATTCCACGTTCAAAACGTGAACAAATGTGGAATAAATAATTGCGGAAAGCAGTTAATTATTTAGGACGTGAATATGGCTGAGTGTGGTAATTTTTTGTGAATTTCTCTCCCTATAAACCGATTCATATCAACGTCCTACAAAACTTATTTGTTAACTAAAACGAGGATTCTTGAAACCAAAGTCAAGTACCTCCAGTGGAAAAATGGAGCTTTGCTTGTCATCAACTTTACTCGCTGGGAAGGCCTTGGCTTCAGCCGATGTGGCCGTCAGGAGCTGCTCTAACGACGCATCGCCTGCATCTTCACCTCAAAATGTACAATCAATTTCTAGCTTCTCGAGTCGCGTCACCAAGAAATTACGCAACACCATCAACATGGGAATTATTATCTCAAATAAGATAATGGTCACATTAAAGACTTTTTTCTTTGCACTTTCATTTTTAATTCATCCGTATTTTGCACTGCGTTTAAATCAGTCTGCATTTAAGTCTTCGTTGGTCTCCATATATCGATGATCGCAGAGTTTGAAGTCGGGAACCAAGCAGCGCAGGTGCGCATGCGCGCGAGATATTTCCAGTAACACAAAACGAAAGTATTACTGCGACCACTGGTTTAAATCGGCGTACGTCCCGTTGAGCTGTTCAACCATGCGTTATTAATCCCTTCAAAAAAACAAGAAACAGTAGCTGTAAGATTCACAAGCTGGTCTCAAATTTTCAAGTAATCAAGAGGGGCGCGATGCCGCACAGTGTCCTCAGCAACAAGGGACGCCAAAGTAGAATTCCGCGACCCAAATGACAGCCTCCCCGCAGACAAGGTTCATAGCTCCCTGTGTAATGATCACGGCTTTATCACCGTCATCAGGATTGCTGTATCCTCCACACATGCGGGCTCAAATCGTAATTTCATGCAAATTACGACGGGGCTTCTATCCAGAGAAACAAATTAGAAGTGCCGTCGATTATGAGCGATACTGAGCGAGGCTTAACGCTCGGTTGCGTCCAGCCTGGTTTTCCTTTTTGAAAATGATCCAAGCGGTGTTCTTATTCGCCTCAACGCTGTCTAACTTATTGGGGCATCCATGCTCCCCTCGCGGGATCTACGCTCTCGTCCGCTTCTACGTCCTGAATTTTTCAGGAGTTCGATGAACGTTAGGATACGCAAATTAAATTTTGTTTGCACTCTTGCACTCATCGTTTGCCGGCATCGTGAGCAAATTTATTTCGCCGAAATTCGCGCACGAGGTTTCGAAACAATTAAAGGCTCAGCCGAACATTTGTCACTCACTGATGAATGTCGCAATCTAAATAAAACGCAAACTTGTGTGAAGAGTTCAATATAAGTATAAGCTATATTTTCATATCGGCATTTAAGCGCAACATTGTGCAACACAAAGCAATTAATTAAAGTACCAAGCAGCACATTTTCTTCAGAGCGTGAGATGGATTGAAAACTTACACTCATACGAATTAGATGAGCCTGAAATGTTTGAAATTGCTAATGAATTAGAAGGTATTTTTCCAACTTTTGAAATATCATTGAGGCATCTTATCTTCTGGATCAGGAATCACAGAGATTTCTTGGGAGGAAGCCTCTCGTGGAGAATAAAAGCCTGGATCCTGTCTTTCTTCATTTCATCTGATGACAGTAAAAGTAGAAAAGTTATAATTTTTATTTGATGACAGTAAAAGTTCATAAGCGTAAAAATGCATTAAACCTATTAATGACAGAAATAATGATGCATTCGATATAAACAAAAATTTAAAACGTTTTGAAGCCCGTTGAGATGCAAGACATACACACATGTGAATTAGAGAAAGTCTCCCTTGGGGAATAAAGGCGTAGAACCTGTCTTGCATTATTCCTGTTAATGACGGTAAAAGTTAGAAAGATGAAAATTCCGATTAAAAATGAAAAGTTAGAACGTATTGAAGCCCGTTGAGTTGCAAGACATTTAATCTTGAGTAAAAGCTTGCACTGAGCGCCATGAGACCAACACGACGAGCTGCTCGAGCATTTGTGACACACCGGCGAGGCTGCAAAGTGCGCTGCTGCGCCGATCCTAAGTCACTTTGCATATCAAATCACGGGTACGAGGTCTTCAGAGGGCGCTATTCCGAACCTTATCATGGTGTTTATCTGGCCAGAAAACTGACTGGAAACTTGTCCATTGAATTCTGGGCCAAATGGAGGCCAGGCCATTGTTTAGGAAGTTCACGATAGTGCTGGACTCTGTTGAACGCCTTGTCCCACTTCCAAGTTACTTAAAACTGAGATGTCTTCTTTTCTCATGGAGCTTTGCTCAAGATTTTCGTTGGGTTTTTTTTTTATTTTTGCTCACTTGCGCATTTGACAGACGCAGAAATCCATTGCGCTGCGCTTTTCTTGAGTACCTTGCATTGCGATGGTCACGAGATCGCCTCATTGCGCCAGTGCCCGCAATCTGGACTCGTTCTGAAGAGCCCTTGGAATATTTTAGAGCAAAGATCTTGCGCTGCTCTGCACTCATCTGCTGTGCGCTCGCGTCGTTCAGCTCCTAACTTCGTTTTGTCACGCATGTGCCCGCCTTCGTCAAAAAATTATTCCTCTTTGAATTACAGGGTCCGTGTTTCCGCATTTTCCATTTGAACGTCAATTCTCCTACACATTTCATGAAGTTTGGCGCTAAGCTAGCAACGCCTGCGCATGACTGGCTGGCTCACATTCAGCAAAACAAGGCGAGCGACTGAGAATGTAGAATTATTTCTTATAGTCTCTCTGCCAATAAAAAAATGATTTCGAGGAAAATCGCTGCCAGGAGCTTTAAAAGTGAGCAATGAATATTTAATTCTTTCCTATTTAAAAATTTAAATATTGCCTATCCTGATGTTTCCATCTCTATTTCGATTCCTCTGTAAGTTTTGCGTCAAGTTGCTTACTAATAATATACGCGTAAGGTAAAAACCCGTTTAGGATTTCCCAGGCCTTTGTTTCAAATTGAAAACATTTTCCTGGTAGCTAGTTATTTCTCCACAGTTTGGGTTGAAGAGACCAAGTGCTTGAAAACTGTATGACTTGTACTGCTTAGCCATTTAACGCCACAGAGGACTATACGGTCCTCTTTCAAAATAGCCTTAATGTATTATGCTTACGACCTAATTTGCTTCCTTATGTGTTCTTTGAAGTTCACTGCAGGGTGGCAATTCATTTCTCGTTTTGGTATCGGAGACAACCTGACGGCAGCGCTGTCTAGTGACGGTGGTTGCGGTAACGGCAATTTGAGTATAAAAATGCTGACGTTAAAGGGTTAACAACACACGTAGGCTGTTGCAAGAGCAGCAGGCTGCAGGCTGGCCTTCGTGCAGTTTGTGCATGGTCAAAATGCTCTCCTTAGCCATAGTCCGTCAGCTGCAAGTAAACGCATTTCAAAATCTAAACACCAACAGTAAACTCTTTTTAAAGCCTGTGAATTTTCCTAAAAGCCCTAATATATGTCTCCTAACACACTTTAAACTTACTGAAATTCAGAATATTTCTTAAAATCTTTTTAACAGAATAAAGTCTACGCACTAAGAAATCCCGCCAAATTATTTTTTACCATTGACGATCTTCCTTTCATTAAGTTACGGAGAAATGTCATGTTGAGTTCTGACGCACTCTTTATAACTGCGGACAACTTGGCATTCGATTTAAGAAAAGAGTGAGAAGTATGGTTCTGCTTTGGAAATGCCGCTGTTATTTCTTTATTCTTTTAATGCCGCTGTCATTTCTTTACTCATTTCTTTATTCTTTATTCACTGTCATTCGATGAGGTAAGCTGAGGACGCCATCACCACACATGTGTGCTGCTGCCTATTAAACTGCCTAGTTTAATACCAGAAGTTACTTTGCGTGCTATTCTATACGTTATCTCTGACGATTTGATAGTCACTTATATTTGGCCTCTCACTCCGGCAGCGTACGCCTCTTTGCTGTAATCAACAAAACCAGCAGCACTGCATTCTGTCTTCCGTCTGCCAGGCAAGCTTTAAGTAACCCAACCGTTAGATCTTTGTCCTGTAGTATACCTACACTGATGCTGTTAACCTTAATGGTCTTTCGTTCCCATACTCTAGTCCTGACCTAGGATGTGTATCATTTTTTACAATTCACTGTATACAATTTATATTTAATACTATTCACTAGGAGCTGACAATTCACTGGCCACAGCTCTTTAAGAGCAGAAAATTCACTGGACACAATTCACTAAGAGCCATTAAAGTTCTCATGTTGTGTAGTGTTGATCCATTGATCCATCTGCCTAGCATTGCTTGTCTGCAAATAAATATTCGTGGAATTTCACCCACCAGCTCTGCAGAGTAGAAGTGCGACTAAATACTGCAAGCTTTTCAATTTTAACATGTATCTTCATTATTGCTAACGGAGAACTCACAGAAACTTTACTCTATGCCAAATTTTACTCTATGAAATTTCACTCCATGCGCCAGCATGCACCTGCAGTGGAAGAAAGGACGCTTTCTTGAAAGCAGACACGCGAAGCTGCAGCGGAACATCAAACTAGCCGTCAAAATACGGTGTGAAAACTTATAAATGTGTAACTTCATTCGTGACCGCGGTGGCAAAAATTTCGAAGCTAACTTCGTGACTGGTGATGGCAATGTAGCAAAAAAATATACTATATATGTGGGAGCAATGCTGCAAAAATATACTATAATCGGAAAATGGAGTGAATTTTTGATCTGCCGTTTTCGTTGTTATTTTGTTCAAGCGTTTGGTTCTTCAGCGAATGTGCGGTTGCGAGGGACGGACACCCAGGGCTGCTGGCCTGCTGAGCAAGTTTTTCTCTTGGAAATTCAATAACTTGCGAGACCAACCATTGCTCTACTCCTTCACTGTACTCCTTGCTTTTTTGTATCACAAAGCGTCATACTCATCGCATTTGCGGTCCACCTTTGTCGAGAACGTACGAGTTATTATCATAGGGATCATAGGGACCAAGACCTCAAGATGAATAGGGCTTCAAAAGATCATATCTCGGTTACCGGCTTTTCAGAAGATAGGCATCGCTCTACAAACCTCTTCATCAACATCTGTAATAGCAGAAGTTTTTGTGTGAGCTCGGAAAACTTCTTGAGATTGACTTGGGAAGTATGGAAAAGTATTTGCATGATTTATTTAGCTCTTTTCGATGAGGCAGTTCCAGGTCAGGCGAGCATGTCGTTAGCATGAACAATATGTCAAGGAGCTTTCATGCATAGCGTCACATCTACATAATGAATTTTTCATGTGCCTCAAATAGATGCATTACGATAAAGAATTGTTCATTATTCTTGTAGGGATACCACTGCTAACCTGAAGTCAAATATTATTCATCTCGGAACAAATTGGTTTCCCGTCGTAACAGTTACTCAAAAAAAAAAAGCTGTTCACACCTCAATGAACAAACTAAATACATTGTCAGTTAACAAACTCATATTTTGGCCCACAAAAACATCAAACTTCATTACGTTTGAATGTTCGCCGAAGAAGTTTTACAATCTGAGGTTATAAAAAGTAGTTCGATATCCACGTTGCTGCGCTGAACGTTCAACCGAGAAAGTATTGGAGTGATTGAATTTTTGAAGATCGGTTATTTTTTTCAAAGGAATGATCGACGTCGAGTGCCGAGCGATGTTGGGATACTAATTTCAGGCGAAGAGGATGAAATGCGCGTTACAAATGCGCCCAGTGCGAGGCTGCTAGCAGGTTTGCTCGATTGATTGGCCAGTGGACGATGTACGAGTGTCTGCAGCACGAACAAGCAGCCTCGACACTGCACAAACCATCTAGTGTACACAAGCATGTATGTGGTCGGTCAGTGTTCTGGGGCGTAAATCATGGCACACTTGATTCATTCTCGTACGGCGCTTGGATGGCATCTATAGCCGAGAAACCCATAAGCCATAAGTCCTGCTTTCTTTTTGTCTTACTGATAATTTCAGTTCAAAACCCTCGAGGTTAACAAGCAAAGTTCTTTCGAGCGAGACTTTTTGTCCCACTTTTATCAAGTTTTCCATTTACGATCAAGACTTGCGTGGAGCACTTAAACTTGTAAACGTTGGAACGAAGGTCAATAAATCACCATCTCGGCTGCCTTGTATTTTACACCTCGGACTGCAGACCAATAGCTTTCTACATCCTCGCACTGGGTTCCATTGGCCGTTAGTCTCGAGGGCAACAACTCGATCGTTGACAGCAGACTGAGACCTGCTAGCCTGTTCTCTTTCTCTCATTTGAAGCCGTCGGTATATTCGTAGAGGAATTGGAAGCCCTAGGATGGTCTTTGTTCTTTGGTATCTGGAGCGAATACCATCAAATTATTAGAGGTGAAAGCTTTAGGCTCTGGCCCGCTGCTCTGCGTTTTATTTAAAAGAAGCCAGTGGCAACAGAAGCTCGCATGAGCGCAGCGTACGTTCGCCAGTCTCTTTTGTCCTTCTTCTCATTTAGTTCAAGTCGAGTGAGATGCCTGACCAGGCTCCTCCAGGTCAGCTCTGCACCAAATATTTATGCATTTACAATGCCTTTGCGTCACCTCGCCTCAATAGCTCGTACGGTTAGCAAATTAGACAACAGTTGTTACCTGGCATAATTTCCAGGTGCTTTTACATTTTTATTAGCTGTCGACTGCGAAAAATTCTCTTCCTTCATGTCCATTTTATAGTTTAAATGGCGGCAGGCAATTAGTTCTGCTCTGCAAGGCCTGATGTACAACAAGCGTATTGTTTCTAGCCCGTAAAACTCAATTATTTCGGACACCCTCGCCTCGCACTGGAGCCGGCCCCAGCAGCGCTCCGCCGCAGCGGGCCGGGGAAAGATCGCTACTTGGTCTGCGTTGAAATTCCCAATTCCTTTGCTGCAATGGATCAGAAAATCCAAGCATCATTTCATTTATAACACATGACATTTATAGCATAACATAACATATATAACACCACATTTACAACATTTGCACGTCATTGTTTTTACTGTTGCTTTCCACAGAACTAATCAACTTCGGTAGAGAAGAAATCCATTAACACATGCACGCCATCGTGTTTTACTGTTACTCTCTATAAAACTCATCATCAATTTCGGTAGAGAAAAAATCTATTATTAAATTACTTTGAAATGCTAAGCGTTACCTCGTTCGCAAAAACAACAGTAAGGCGTAACTTAAAAGGAAAAAATCCTGGTCTTGCAATGACGAGCATCCTTCAAAAGCTGCATGTCATCTTTATTTTTGGCCTTGAAAATGAATTAAAAGAATATTTGCCTCGGTCATCTTGTGCTTTATTGCAGCAACTCCAACATTCCCGTCGCAGCACGTGTCCCAGCTCAAATTCCAGGAAACATTCTGCGTGATCCATGGCTCCGTCTATCTCCACCGGCCGTCGGGCTCTGGCTGGCCATCTATCGCTATCTGGGCGCATGCTCCAGTGCCGCCATTTGTACACGCCACTTGTTACACTAATTAATTCTGCTCATAAACCAAGGAGTGAGCCATAATTGTTTACAAAGCAAAACGGAGCCTGCAATGTCGTTAGCGCGGTCACAGCTCCAAAGAGCCGCAATTTGTCATAGGAAGCCAAGCGTCGCAAGGGCGCCCGGTGAGCGATGACGGCGCGGCCGCTGCTGCTGCGCTGTTGCTGCGCTGCTGCTGTGGCGCTGCTGTGCCGCTGCTGTGCCACTGCTGCGCTGTTGCTGCGCTGCTGCTGCGCTGCTGCTGCTGTGGCGCTGCTGTGCCGCTGCTGTGCCACTGCTGCGCTGTGGCTGCGCTTAGCCGAGGCAAATAAATTATCATTCTTTCATATAATGATCAATTGTAAAAAATTATGCTGGGGTTGAATAAGCGGGGACAAAAGTGTTAAATGCAGTTCGGATGAGTGTACGAGAGGTGAGTGCTGAAGTGATGAGTGCGGGATGAGTGCACGAGGGTTGAGTATAGGAGAGGTGGGTGTGGGAGTAGATTTTAATGCAACGCTGGACACGGACGCTATAGAACGGCCTCATTGTTTCTGCTTTTCCATTAATCGCTGCATTTTTCAAGTAAGAAAAAGAAGCACTCTGTGGTTTAGAGAGGGAACTCCACTGCGTTCTTCTACTACTAAAATTAAAACACAATTATTAAATTAGGTTGGAGCACTCTTGCCAATTTTAAAATAAAGATGATAGTGAAGAGAGCTGGTTTAAAAATCATTGTAATAAGTCAACGTTTCGACATCAAGCTCAAGCCATTATCAACACGTGTAAAAGCGACTAAAAGAAGACAAAAGAACAAAAGAATACAGAAGAATACAAAAGACAAAAAGAATACAAGTTAAAATAGTACAAAAAAAGGAATGGAGAAATTATTCTGATATTACAGCACAACAAATGTGCAGCGTTGTTCATTATCCTCGCAGTAACATCAATTTTGCACTTTTTCTCTTTTCATTGCCACTAATCCGCTCGCTGCATCGCCACGTATGAGCAAAAGCTGATCCTCCTGGCCAGTAACTTCTTCAATGCTGTCAGGTCTGCTACACGTAGCCCTACTTGTGTTGTGTCGCTGCTTCCAAATCAGAAGGGAAGCTTCAGGCAAAATTACATATGTCAAAGTGTGTCAAAATTGCAAATGTTACGTCATTTTGAATCCTGTTTAATGTAACTAAAATAACTTTGAGGGAAGCTTCCTACAAAATTGGATATGTTTATTTCGAATCGTGTTTAGCGTCACTGAAATGGCTTCGCAACTCATGGAGCGCCCTCAAGGCATCCCGTCTGAAGTGAAATCCATTGCGTAAGGATTGTTGATGCGATTACAGAACTCCACGCATTTACAAATAATAAACATTTTACTTCATCCGCGATGAACATTTTTTACTAAATAGTGGAAGATGCTTGAAAATTTATGCAAACTCAATGTTATGGAAGTGTTATCGTTACCGGTAAACTATTATTCGACATTGAGCATTTATTGTTGAAAACGAAAGTATTTTCATATTTGTACTTTTTATTGTAAGCACAAAACTTTTGCGTACAATTTTCTTTTATGTAAGCTTGCCTTTACTCATGTTTGGTTAACAGCGCATTGTTGTTCCCTGAACGCTTTATCGATATATTCACAATTTTTACGTGTACGCAAACACGCCACAATGTTCAAAAGTTTGAGAGCACGAGAAAAAAATTGTTTGTGGAGACATCTCAGTTTCTAGTGCTTATCAACACCTATATAATGCAAGCTTTGAGCTTCTTCAAAAAATGTCTTTTCCTAGACTTCATTTCCTTGCCACAATCTACGTTTATTACGACAGCCTTTAAATGCACCCCAAGTACTCGACTGATAATGACCAACTTTTCCAGTGACATACAAGTACGCAAACTTGAGCCTTTTTTCCCTGATGAGTGACATTGAGCTAAGTGTTCGTTAGATGCCGTCAAGTGTTTTTAATTAAGGAAGAGTGTGTGGTCATGTTGGTGGTGGTATTGCGTACGAACCGTTGTGGTCGTGATAGCTTCAGTACATCTCATCAATAAAATGAATGCGTACATTACTGAAATAATCGTAAGTGAGTGAGTTACATCTCATCAACAAAATGAATGCGTACACTACTGAAATAATCGAAAGTGAGGGAGTTACATCTCATCAACAAAATGAATGCGTACACTACTGAAATAATCGGAACTAAATGAGTTACGGATAGTTATGATCAATGTATAGCAACACGTTGCAGTGTTAGCATGCTAGCCGTCACACGCGCTACTGCTGCCGGTGTGCGCTTCTGCGCCTCCAAACCCAGTTTCAGAAATGAGGATTTTCGTTCCGTTATGACCTCAAAGTTGACCATAAATACGTCGCCGTTAACTATAGTCTCACAGGAACCTGTCAAGAAGCACTTTGCTCCTGGAATCAGGAATGCTGAGGTTTCTCTTGGAATTCATGACTTGTCTGGATTCGTCGTAAATACCAGTGATCAATTCAGATTCCGGTAAAACTTTAGTGTTGGACACACGTCAATGGAGTGTGGGTGAGATGTGGCCTTCTGACCCACTTCTGGAAGCTCCTCTCAAACCTCAAATATGTCACGGCTCCGATCAATTTGCAGCAGGTTGATCGTACACGAAACGCTCGCATGCTATTGCTACCAGGGCCCCGCCGCACTTGTGAGCCCGTCTCTCCATGCCTGTGGCTTCCAAAACTACCGTGACAAGAACTGGAAATAATCAAATTTGGTTTCGGAGGTTTCCAATAAAAGTAAATGTGACCGACGCTTGAAGCTGTGAGCTCATCCGGAGAATAAAAACCCAAACTCTTTGAAAGAAATTAATACTTCAGTTGAGGCCGAATGTGTGTCACTGTTTTTGTTTGGAGCGGTCGTGTTTTTTGCCCGCCAATGGAGATGCTCGGCGCGCTGACGCCATTACTCAGGACTTCCCTCTCGTTCTTTTGGCCAGACTCGCGGCAAAAACTTTGCTAAAAACTTACGGGTCTGCCCACATACTTTATTGTTGTCATGGGAGACGATCATTTGCCCGAAAATTTCGTGGGAATTTCCAAAGCTTCGTAATTGTGCCTTGACAGCTATACATGTCTTGATCAAATTGAACTTCATTTCCAAGTGAATTTTTTCTCGCCTTTTTTTTATTGTGGTTTTAATGCGTGGCTTGAGAGAGGAGTAAATGTTGTGCCTGCAAGGCTTATTTGCCTTCAAGTCTTTGGCTGCACAAATGAATAACTCATTACAGCCTGCACGAATTAAGTCAGTATTAAATAGGAAAGTTTCATTTTAAATTGTTTTGAGACTTTAATGATACTCAAAAAATTAAACTAATTTCCACACGTAAAAAAACTCAACTTTACGTCACAGCAATAAATTTAATTTTTATTATAGTAGCTGCGCTTCTGCGTCTCAGCTGGCAGTTGTGGCTAATTGAAGACGAGCAGCGTTGTGCACCTGGCCTGACATGACAGGGACCAGCAACATGACACAACATCAATGGGCGCTGAAGAAAAATCGAGTAATTCGAAGAAGAAACTAAGTGTACATCTGCAGCCGTAAGTGCTTGTGGCTCTGCTGTGATGCAATTAAGGGCAGAAATGTGCAGATTCACTCTCCTCCTTTGTACTGTGTTATGTGCTTTGTTGTGACTAGCCTCCCTACAGACCAGCCTCCCTACAGACTAGCCTCCCTACAGACCAGCCTCCGTACAGACCAGCCTCCCTACAGACCAGCCTCCGTACAGACCAGCCTCCCTACAGACCAGCCTCCCTACAGACCAGCCTCCGTACAGACCAGCCTCCCTACAGACCAGCCTCCCAACAGACTAGCCTCTCTACAAACTAGCCTCTAGACAGGAGCTGCTGTTCACACCAAAAGTTCCATGTCACGCGATGCAACTCCACTAGAACATGAGATTGTGATGTTGCTTTCTGTTGTTTTGTGTCAGGCTATTTGGGTTTTTGTATCCGCCTTCTGTCTTCTTACAGCATTTCAGTTAAAATATCATCTTGCTAAGCATTTTAACTTGTAATGTAACAGTTTGTATCATTTTAGCTCGTATGCAACACCAGCGGCAGGATATTCGCGTGCACTGTACAGTACAGCCTTCGGGACTTTTATCTTTTGCCCCCACTTCGTTGTTATCGTTTTTTTAAATAACTGTTTTAGCTACCTCACACCCCTGCACTTTACGGCTGCCCATTTCAAGGAATATATCAGCGGAAGAAATTGAATCATTCCATTTGTCCGAACATCACGTCTCTGTGCGAATAAAGTATATGATGCGCGTTGGACTCTAAGCTTCAGGGATGCGTTTCGTCACAAGAAGAGCTGTGCTACCTCGAGTGCGGTGCTTGTTTTGTGTCGCATTTCTCCTGTTCCTGAACTCGACATTTGCTCAGTTCTGCGCACGAACGGATGTACGTACATGATCTCATCGTGTAAGTTTTCTTCTTTTGTACTCATGACATTCACAAAGCCTGGTTTCAGTCCTCTGATATGTCAGTTATCAACTTTATTTATGTCAATGGCAGCTATTTAGTTTGCCTGAGAATGGCTGAGAGTTTGTCACTCCATAAGGGAGTGCAGGGTGCAATCTCGACTTGATGCAGCACCTTCGACTTCTTGAGGCGCTGCGTTCGAACGTAAGTGTATTACAGTTATTACGCGAGCATGTGTGGATATTGTCTCATTTCTGGGCGGTTACGAGGCGTTTTCTGGCGCCCGGAGCTAAAATGATGACCTCATGGATAAGAGGGCGAGGGTTCCTATTGCTCTCTCAGAGAACAGCGTCTCGACCCCTCATTAAAGCTTGGTCCATCAACCCGTTAATTTCTCCCTCAAGGTTAGGAGCATACGACTCCCCTCAATGCCAGTGTTCATTAAATTATTTCTTTTATCTGAGAAATGATCTTCAATACCGCGAGGAACGATAAGGAATCTGAGCGTACTAAAGAGGCGCGTCTCGGGAGTAATTGCCGTGATCGAACTGATTCTCCTTCGCAAACCAGTTCTTGGGCCGCTCTCTATTTAGTGGAGCAAAGATTACGCATTTTCTTAACTTTATTTTATCAATGTGATAGGTTAAAGCAAGGAGATATTCGAATAATGTTATAGCATTAAACACGAAGCGTAAATTTTGCACACAAACTTTGAAGGTTAAACGGAGCTACGGTCAAATTATGCTTTAGAGACTTGCAGCTCAGAGGAAATTACTTGTGCCCCAACGGAAAATTCTCTTCAAAGTACGCTGAAGTAACAGACCTGCGGAATATAATAGCTGGTGATCACAGTGAGGGCGCACAACGTCAAACAATAGCGCAGGAAAATGGCGCTGGCCTACGTTATCTTCAGGACTTAACAAATAAGATTTTGTTCAGAACAGTGTTTTTTTATTGAGTTCTACAATGACGCTCTGTAATTTGCATCGTTCAAAATTTGAGCAGATGCCAGAAATTCCAATAACGGCCCTATTTCTAGGGAACTGGAACACAAAATGACTAATTTTAAATCGATTCAATCGCAAAAGTTGTGTTCGAGTGGGCTCCTGCACACAAAGGAAGCTGCTTGCCAACGTCACGCCTCATCTAGGATTGGTTATTCACCAGAAAAAATCATTAAGTTTGCTCTGTTTTTCAGTCAGTTTGCATCTTGAAAACCTTCAGCATCCGACAAATTTGCAGAGTTGCCACAGCCTGAATGGCTTTGTGTTTCCATGCGTTGCGTTACCACCTAGCTGCTGCGTTATGTTTCCATGCATTACGCTACCATATGCTACGTTACGTTTCCATGCGTTCCGTTACCATATGGTACGTTACGTTTCCATGCGTTACGTTACCATCTGCTGCGTAATGTTTCCATGCGTTACGTAACATTGCCCTCCAGCTATTTGACGCGTCTCACGACGCCCTTTACGATTGTACTTGATTTCATTCGTTGGACTGTCGTCGTGAGAAACTTTATTAAAATGATGCAGTTGATGCTCTGAGTGGTTGGAAGGCAGTAATTTATTGCAAATTTTCATCTGGTATTTATCAATCAAGGATATTTCCTATAATCTTTTCAAGTAGCATTTCCTTTTTGGATGCAATAAAAAAAATTTTGACTTCTCATCATAGCTGGAATAAATTTAGGCAGACTATAGCTTATACCCACAAAGTTTTGCTCAAAAAAAACGAGTCCGTTAAATTCTTTATCCAACCTTTCGCGCTGGCGCTCGGTGAGCAGCAGGCCTCGAGTTTGCCTTTGTTTTTGTGTTCGCTGAAACGTTCGTGCGCATCCAAGTCACCTGGATGACCCAGTCACTAAATAAAGGCAGCTGATGAAGCACCTAATCGGTCCCCTTCCTTGCACGGTTTGCATGGGAAACTTTGGCCCAAAATGTGTTTTTTTGCAGTGGTTTTTAACGGGCAGCGCAGTAACGAGTGGGAAGACGGCATGGTAGAAGAAACAAGGTAGGGTCAAATCAGGCTTTTTTAGTCGACCGTGTGGTAATGCTGACGTCATGGCAACGGACCAATAGCAGCGCTTATATTGCATCTGACCACACTGCTAGCCCCAAATCTGGCGCCACAATTGGGCTAACGACATGTCGCAATGGTGACGTCACAAAGTTTGTTTGAAATGAAGCCGTTCTATTGGCCAGCAGAATCAGAGGAGGTGTATTTTCCCCCATAGAAATGACTCTACCTTGTCTCCTCTACCGTGGAAGATGGTCTGGCTCCAGCCCTTGCAGCCACGCCCTCTGATTGATGCAAGGAGCATTGCTCCTTCATTTACATCACAAATCTCACTCTTTCTCGCCGGCTGCTGTCGTCGGGTCTGTGTCTACATTAACTACTGAAATTACGCTCCACGTTTCCGCCGTATTTATTAGTGGGGACATGAGTCAATAAATCTTACCTCCGTGAATGAGATGTTTCTCAGTGCCCCCTTGGCACAGAAAGAAAAAAAATAACAGTAAAATAAGTTGAATGAGTTTTACTATATCATTTTCTATAAGAAGAAAATTTATCAAATTCGTGCAACAAGCCTACTCAATACTTTACTTTCACTGTCGTGTGAAAAGTTATACGAGTTTTACTATACCATTTTCCCTAAGAAGAAAAGTGGTTTATTCGAATTAGAAGCCAACTCAAAACTTTACTTTGAGTTTCTTTCATTTTTGTGAAGTACATAGACCAAATGAGTAGGAAGAGCGAGAACAATGCCATTTGATCCTTGAATCCGTTCTTCCCACCGCGCTCTATTTTGGGGCCACACACGGTGACTTTTGCAGGTGGAAGTCCTAAGTTTGACTTTTAATTGTAATCTGGAGAGGTGGATGACGTACGTCATAGCGGCAAAGGTTACGAACACTTTAGTGTGACTGTGAACTTCACCTCACGACTCAGGCGACCTCAGCTGACAGTGCATTGTAGTCTTGCTGACCTTTGGACGGCCATAATTCTCTCGTTCGTCGGTTTTCCGTCATGTTTGGCGCGTTGTGCATGAGATGGAGCTACATTACGCACACATTACTGGGCTTGGTGGTTGTTTCCTGCCGGGCGATCTGGGAGGCGGTCTGGTGCTGCGAACTGTTTATCTCTTTCTTGCTCGGTCCAGGATTTCTGGCTTGGATCTACTGCTTGCTGAGAGGAGGATCTCTTGCTTGGGTCTCTTGCTTGCTCAGTAGAGGATTTTTTGCATGCTCATAGGAGGATTTCTTGATAAGATCTCTAGCTTGTTTGGTGGAGGATTTGTTGCTGGCTCAGCGGAGGATTTAGAGGGATATAACGTAGACTATGATAGAAGAAACTATGATAGATAAAAATTCATTTCTTATTAATTATAATTCAATAACAGAACCTAATTTCTGCCGCTTAAGTAAACCTTAATTCAAAAGGAATATGAGTTTTACATTACCTGCTTCAAATATTCAGTTAACTTCATTTTTTACATAATATTTCCCTCTGCTGCTGTACAGTCTCAAGTGTCACGTAGGAGACACACTGAAAAAAATTTACATTGACAGTGTTGCCATAAACAATTATATTTAATTTAAGCGTCGCATGAGATGTATTCCGGTTAACCCCAACATTGTGCAACATCGGCTGCAACGAATAAATGCTCTGATTAATCTCATTCTTGTTTATTAGAATAAATTATATTTTCGTGACAATTGTCTTGGTTGAATCAGGGATAAGTTCATTTTGAAGGTAAAATGTCGCTTGAGTTCGGAGAATAAAAGAAAGAATGCGTCTTGTTTTAACTTTAGTTGTTGTCTTGTTTTAACTTTAGTTGTTAACTTGTTCAACTTTAGTTGTTAACTTGTTCAACTTTAGTTGTTAACTTGTTCAACTTTAGTTGTTAACTTGTTCAACTTTAGTTGTTAACTTGTTCAACTTTAGTTGTTAACTTGTTCAACTTTAGTTGCTAACTTGTTCAACTTTAGTTGTTAACTTGTTCAACTTTAGTTGTTAGCTTGTTCAACTTTAGTTGTTAACTTGTTTAACTTTAATTGTTAACTTGTTCAACTTTAGTTGTTAACTTGTTCAATTTTAGTTGTTAACTTGTTCAACTTTAGTTGTTAACTTGTTCAACTTTAGTTGTTAACTTGTTCAACTTTAGTTGTTAACTTGTTCAACTTTAGTTGTTAACTTGTTCAACTTTAGTTGTTAACTTGTTCAACTTTAGCTGTTTAGTTAACTTTAGCAGAGAGGCGACATAGCGTACAGAACACATATACACGTCATCTGACCACAGGACGTCCGCTAGCGGGTGCTCGCTTATGTGTGACTTGTGTGTGTGTGTGTGTGGGGCGTGGTGGGTCAAGCGGAGTCTTTTTCGAATATTCATTCAAATTGCATAAGAATTCAGACACGAATGAATAAAGCGTTCCGAAAACCTGTATGAGAGGCCGCGACCGCCGCTCAAAGAGTGGAGAGCACAGTTAGGAATCTGATGTTTTCGCAGCTAGAGCGAAATTGACGCCACTCAAACACGAGTATTAATAAATGAATGCGACGTGACCCACCGGTGGTCACTGAGGGGATTTTCATAATGCTGCTGACCGACCAGGAGTCACTCACTCAATTTCGATAAATGCTTAATGAAAACTAAATGAAGGCGCGATCCGTTTAATGTTCGTTATTTTTACAATTGATCTCTAAAATTACCTCTAACTCGAGTTGAATATTGAACTTCAGTTTAACCCGCCGCACTTGACGCGTTCATAAGTGAGGCTGCCGCAACTGAGGCGAAGCACTTGCAAGCCATTAGCACGCGTCGCTTCAATTAAGCAAGTAATGACGCTGCGTGATGCTGACCAGCACAAAATAACAGCACTTACATTCCAAAAGAAATATTTCTCATGAGTACAGGAAGGGCTTTCGTGCAGTGCAATAAGACAATGCACCAGCGGTCTCTGAACTTGACCTTAAGTGAGGGGATCGTAAACCTTTTCTTTACGAGCTCTGATAGTCAAGCATAGCATTTCTTTCTTCCTCATACCTCTCGTACTGCACCGCAACTCTCAGCATGAATCTTTTAACTAGTCTATATAAACTTCATCGTATGTTTCTCTCGCATAAAGTTTAAGACGCGACCGCGCTCCGTCTAGCTCAAGTTTACTACTCAAGATTGAGTGGTAATCTGCGAGGGAGCGCCGCGCCCTCCGAAGTTCATGCCGCGAGACTCGGAAGAAAGCCTCGCAAGACTTCAATACCGGCGCCTGTACTGCCGTAATCCTTCGTTCTAGTTTGGTGGGTTGCCTGCGCTGCTGCAGGGGCGGGCAACATCCTGCTTGCTTATTCTGGAGAAATGAGAAATGAGTTTTGGTGCTACTATAGCGTGAGGTCTACCGCCACATATCGCCTACCCAGGTGTAGTTTGAGACGTACAAATTAAGTGCTTATTGCTATATTAAATGTATGGAAATGAGTAATATCCATTAGTAACCTAATCTCGCGCTATAGTACTAGCCAGAGGTAGATCTCATGCTATAGTGTGGTAGACCTCACGATAAAACAGCACCTTAGTTTTTTCATCTGAAAATAATCAAACTTAATTTCTTTTTTTTTTGAGCTCTCACTATTGATGATGAAAGTATAAAAGCTGTTAAATAGGCAACTGCAAATCATGGATTTGCCGACGTTGTCTGTCCTCATGAACAAATCTATGACGCCAAGCAGCATTCAAAAAAGTTCCTCAGATTCCATAGGAAAATTCGTGGCACTTTTGGCAGTTGTGCTGTAAAATTAGTATCACTTTTACCCAGTCTCATCTCTCTTCCTCAGATTGCGCAAGAAATTTGCTTACAGAATTGTACACAAAGAAAATTGGAGCCTCTGCACAGGCATGGCTTCACTCATAAAATATACTGATTGTTTCTATCAGTTTCTCAACCAGACAAAAATGATGACTATGTCTCCGTTGATCATTGAAACAGATTCGTTCTTCGCAGACTTGAGATACAGACTTGTAGCCAGAAACTCAGCAAAGAGAGCACGCCAGTGAAACTCAGCGCGGATTGTGAAATGGAGCTGGAACCGCACGTCAGTGCGTTCTTTCACTCGGAGCATTTTGAAATTTACTCCAATTCGAACCAGAACATTTTGTGCTATGTTCATATGAGTGAAAAAATAGCTAATTAAATTTATCAAACGCATCGATTTGTTTCTTCTCAAAGGGGAGAATAAATGAGTACCAATAAAACTTTCTTACAATATAAGCCACATTTACAATAAACGTAAAATAAACACTTCCACTCTGCGACTCCAGGTGGCGCACAACAGTGCGAGCACCCGACACTGAATTCGAAACTTTTTCTTTTGAATGACTTTCAAATGAAGCCTCAATCAAGCCAGAATTGCGTCTCAGAACTCAGATTAAGCCAAACATTTCCCATTCATTAGCTGACGAACGAGAATAACAAAAGGAGCTTATGAGATAGACTGATAGGCTCACCAGCGCACCTCTGCGAACACTCCACTCAATCTGAACGTTTCTGTTGATTGACCAGCGGAGGAGATAACAAGAGAGGCAACAGGACAAGGTTCTTGGCTGCGGAGTGCCTCCTGTCCGCGCTCATCTGCCGCCGGCGCGCAATTAGACCCGCCTTATCTCTGACTCTGCGGCTCTACGCTTTGTTCTTTGCCATCTTCGTCTGTGGTTCTCCGTTCTTCAGCTCTCATCTTCGGTGCTGTTAGAATTTTCCACTGAAAACTTTAAAACATTTAACTCCTGATTTCTTGGTCCTAAAGCATATGCCATCGTGCTGATGTCTCTCTAGAGCTCCTGGCTGTAAAGCTCTGAAAGATTAATTTCTTTTATCATCTTCTTCTAGTTGAGGTTTTGCATATCAGCCTATTTTTCAATAGCATTTTACAGTATTTCATGTCTTGAAACTTTCCATTCTAGAGCTTCCTACTAACTTAGACATCCTTGTCCTAGAAGTTATTCCCGACCGATAGAGGTAGGGAATGACTTGATATGATGTCATAGAAACCGAATCTCACACAGTACACAAATGCAGAAATTTGAATGAATAAACTTAAGGAGAATCAAAATCATAAATGGTATGAAAAAGAACCAGACACTGTCCCAAAATGGAGAAGTTCAAATGAATGAACATAAGTTAGGGAAATCCAAATCATAAAATGGTGTAAAGAAGCGTCTGCATTACGAGCAGAATAGAAGGCAGTGCCGTCAGCGCACAGTGGAACAGTCGCACAATGAAACAAACCAACAAGTTGCCGCAGGCTGCAGCGAGGCCGACGCCAGCCTCCAAAGGCCTTCTTTATCTCCTGCATTTCCTCCGCTGCGCACCTCGCCAGCAATGTTCTTGTAAAGCTCTCCGTCTTGCTGCTCAAGTCATTTTTCACTTATGAGAAATAATGATTAAATTTGACGTGTAAGGAATTATGATCAAATTTTACGTGTAAGGAATTATGATCAAATTTGACGTCGTGCATGGGCGGTTCAAAACGTGCATGGGCGGTTCAAAACAATACTAGTTGGCGAAATGAAAATCATTAATGGATGTTCCTTCTTTTTTTATTGTGTTTGTAGACGAAAGCGAAGTTAAAATGTCTTGAGATTTGGGATTTTACTTTATATAAAAGTGTTATCTTCTGCCCCTGTTTGCTTTAAGGAATTATTGAGTTAGTTTACGTGGGTCTTATGGGTCAAGTAAAGAGGCTGAAGTTATCTTAAAATGTCGACTCAGCAAATGGCAGCCATTATACATTTTATCTCAAGTTAACAACGCGTCGAGCCATGAACTCCTGAGTGAACTCCCTTCAAACGCAGCATTTCGCCGCTGTCCCGCTCCAGAAATGATCTCTACTTGTACTATAGAATGTGATGCTTAGGCTTTCCGCTTGCGATCTCACTATACTTGAGCTCGTAAATTAATTGCTTTGAGTGCAGTGTTTATTCGAATAATTTGCTTGCAAATTACTGTTGGAACTTATAGTGCATGTAAGACTCATTTGCGATTTGGGTATTTTCCATTTTTTTAGAAAGAGCTTCGCATCGCCAAGCTAAGTTTGTCTCTCATGAAAATGCATTTACTTCACACGCAATCCACGTCCCCTTATCGCACAGCCGATCATTTGAACTTCAATTTTTGTTTTATTTAAAAAACCGCAGAGTAGGAACGGTACAAGCTGAAAAAAAAATTCATTCCCATTTCATTGTTACCAAGAAACTTCAGGACAACTCAGAAGCGACTCAAGGTCCGGCCACTCTACAGAGCGTCATAGAAACCGTCCTACCATAGCGAAAGTCGTCGCTGGGCAGAGAAAGGAATTTCATAATGTCGGTCGTCAGAGCCAGAGCAGCGAGGCGTAGGCTGGGCGTGGGACAACACTGGCTTACATCTCCTATTTCTATGTCAGTTAAACTCAAACTTTTGCATGCATTCAAAATAATCACAAATTTCGCCTAATATTGTACTGTATTATCGATGAAAATTACGTTTAAATCTATGATAAGTTTGACGGGAACTGGTGTGGAGCCTCGCCGCTTGTGGTGAGTAGGAGGTCACTTTCTGTTGGCAGGTGGGTGAGAGGCCCAGCTGGTGGAGCAGGCCAGCTGGTGGAGCAGGCCAGCTGGTGGAGATGTCAAAATATTCGCCTCACCTGAGCAATCGTCAGTTCCATACCCAGGCTTTCGTTTCCGTCTGAAATCAGGTGTTCGCTCAAATAACTACCAAGCACTGCATGTCTTCTATATTGCAACTGAAATGAACGGTTTTGTTACTGATAATGTTCTCCACGTAAGATGCAGTTTTCATGTTCGTGAATGAGCAGTAATTATCGTTAATTCATTTCAGTAAATATTGTACCATTTCATGTTCAGTTATAGCTCCATACTTTGCCGAGCAAATTAAGTTTCATTGCAAGACTTCGCTCATAAAGGCAATCGCTGGTAACTTGAACCATTTTGCATTGATGAAATGTTGTTAAAGCATAATTTTAACAACCCCTTGAGTGTTGCTTCATGTACAGGGTTTATATTTACTTATATCATATGAAATGCAACCATTTGTTCGCTGACATGTTAACCATTAGGTCCATTCTCGAAGAGAATCTGGATTGGTGTGAAATTAGAAAAGAATTTCTAATTTATTGAAATTTATTTCATGACAGGGTGCTTTATAGAGAGATGCTCTGCAGCATACAGTGCTCACTGACTTCCTGTCTGAAAACCTAGTAAAAACTATGACAAATTGGACGCATCATCCAATTCCTCATAAAGAAGACCACGTCGCAAAACTTGGCAGACTTGCTGTAAGTTGGCGCTCCTGTTCTGTCTGCACATTGTGTGGCAGGTGAGACGCCACTTCGAACATCCTTGCGTCTGCAGAAACTGCAATGCTCAATTGGCCAGCACGAGCTTTCTTGTCCGCTCTCGTCAAATGGAAAGTGGCGAACCCATTCCAGTCAGCTGATGCTCGGTACAAGGCTTGGTGTACTAGGTTATGGCTTGGTATACCTAAAACTTGTCACACCAAAGGCTTGTTAGATCAAAGGTTTGGTGTACCCAAGGCTGGTGTATCAAAGGCTTGGTATGTCAAAGGCTTTGTACCCAAGGCTTGGTATACCTAAGGCTTGCTGCACCTGGTGCAAGAACACTATACTTCGATCAGTCCTTTTCCCTCCAGAGCGCCAATTGTAAAATGTTTTCCGACTACGACGTTTGGCTCCAATTCGTTGACGACTCAACTTGAAAATAAACTTTTAGGCTCGGTTACACGACTCGCCTCAGCTGAGAACATGTCACCTCAATTAACTCCTGAGCATTTTGCGCTGACGTCCAGTCGAGCTGCCTATCGGCTTTCTGATGGACTCTCACTTCAGAATTGGTTCGACGTCGGTTCTGGAGTGCTATGTAGTCAGCTCTACACGGCCTCTGAGCTGAAGAAAGGCACATTGAAAAATGAATTTCTTTTAGAATTCATGGTAGTTGTAAATTGATATGAGAACGAATAGATGAGCTGACTGGCCGCATCTCACAGCATGCCCTCACTCACACCGCATCTACGTGAGACTTTGATGTGAGAAAACTTGTGATGAGTCTACTCGTGTGATGAATGAATAAGTAAGACTGTGTCATGAGTGTACTTGTGTGATGAATAAGTGAGACTGTGTGATGAATGAGTGAGACTGTGTGATGAATGAGTGAGACTGTGTGATGAATGAGTGAGACTGTGTGATGAATGTAATTGTTCATGCCCACGCTGCTTCACTCAAGAGATTTGGAAGCATTACACAGAACTTCATTTTACGCCGTGGAATAGTTAACAATGCCTGATATCTAAATTTTGCAAATCTAATGCCTAGCACAATATTTATGACCTCATTTAAAGCACAGCTGACGCCCAAATCTTGCGCCTGTCGCTGCTGCCTCTGAGCAACATTACTTTGCTACGCCCGCGTCCAGTTTTGATTTGGAGATGCATTTTAAAGAGAAATGTCTTGAGGAACAATTTATGCTGCAAGCCGGAACGGGTTCTTAGTAGGTCTATATTTTATAGGAACCGAGATCAGTGCGTTTCTTGTCTGGTAGTTGAGGATTATATCTGATCGTTGGGGCTGGCGTCGGCTGGGTGACGTACGAGGCAGTGGTCACAGTAGCCTTCTTGTTCTTCAGTCGGCGGCGCAGTTCTAATTGAAATGATACTTTGTGCGAAAGTGAACACGAAGCTTTGCTGTGAGTGCACGAGATCAACCTTGTTACATTAAGCCTGATACTGCTCAAAAAGATTTGTTGTGTCCTTCAATTTTCGAAAGTGATCTTTAAAACTATGTTTTTCATAACTACATTCCCGTTCTTTTCTCGCCAAGATATGCATTTCTAGAGTCAAATTCCTGAAATTCCTTTTTATTTGTGCAGTTTGCCCCGCAGTGATTACAAATGATTACAATGAAGCAGGTTAAATTTGGGGACTTAGTGTCCACTTGAAATTAATTTTACTTGTTACGGCTTTGTAAAATTCCCGTCACACCCTCAATTCTAGATAAGTCGATCGGCTTCATAAAAATTCTCTGTTTAGGAATTGAATTTTTTTACGTAGTTAATTAGGAGGAAGCTTTGTTTGCCCCTCTGTTGCAAAGGAGGCTATAGTGAGACCCTCCCAATTAATGAGCTTGTAGTTCATTCCCTGCACTCAGAGCAGAAAGACATCTGTAATTACGAAGAAATTAAGCTATAAGATAGGGTTCATTAAAACTGTTGTGGTGTTCATTGTGCAGCTCGCGATGACTCAATTTACGACTCTCGAAAAATATATAGATCAATTAATAAATAATTTACATAATAGACGCTAACATGCAGTCGCTGCGGCTCTCTCAATCAACGCGTTTAACCGAAGTGGCTGTCATGCCAAAATTAGTGAATAACACTGCCCCACAGTTTCCTGAGTGGAGTTCTATTCGTAAGTACCGCAACACATTCAGGTGAGCAAAAGCAGTTTGTGCTCCCGTCAACTCGCACGAGCTGAGGGCAAATTCAACGTGCGCTTGCATCGCCATACTTGTACTGTCTCTCATCATGTGTGCCGCTCTCTGCTCCTCTCGAGCTTTTGTTGGTGTATTCTACGCATCGTGGGCGTGGAAACATTTAAGGTAGTTCGTTGCTTCATGGGAAGAAAGTGGGATTTTTCTGTAGTTATTCTCCTATTCAAGACAAATCATCAACATGCAGTGGAGTGAACTAAGCAAAGCACAAGGGAAGATGAATGAGCGGTCCAGAGCTAACTACGGTGTCTGCCTTCCTCAGCAACTCATCCTTGCCGCTCTCTCTCTCTCACTACGCTATCAACTATCAAAGAATTAAAAAAAACTACTCAGTTTCAAGCGACGAAAATATTTCAATTTTATCATGAGATCAAGGAGCTAAAAAACTATTAAGATGTTTCAATTGTTAGATTTGTTAATGGGCGTACATGCATCGTGTGTGAGAGAGGTGGTGGCCAGAGCACCACGGCCGGCCCTCGCATGCAAACAAAGGGGCATTATTTGTCTGCGCTTCTGTGAATGACTGCATTAATGTTGCCAGTGACATTTATTGCTCTCTTTCCGTTCGTTTTAATTGCGCCAATAGATTAAAAACTTGCGAGGCGTATTATTTGCGTGGCCAGCGCATAAATACATCAGCGCGGCCATCCATCAGCGGTATTCTGCAGGTGCCATTAGCGCTCCGGCCGCCGGCCCTCCGGATGCTGCGATAAATTTGCACCTCGACTCCGCTCTGGGAGATGCAGGCTGCCATTTCAGCGAGCCATTAATATCTCATGCTGAAGATACGCCGCATAATTTCATTTCCGTTGTCTTCGGTGAATGAAACTTTCTTTAATAAAAGTACCATGCTCAGTCTCCGAGTAAGCTTTCTGGATTATTAGCGGCTGGATTTCAACCCAGCGATTGTTGGCGACTAGATTTCAACAAGTTTTCTGCGTAGGCGTACTGGTGTTGCACGACCGGGTGTTGCGTGGGCGTGTTGCGTCGTGTTGTGTTGCTTGGGCGTGTTGCATCTTGTTGCGTCACTCCTAAGTTGTTACTGCCGCATTGCGTCTAACTGCCACCACTGCCATCAATGCCACCACTGCCACACGTCACTGCCACCAATGCCACCGTCACATCACTGTCCCCACTGCCACACGTCACTGCCACCAATGCCACCGCCACATCACTGCTACCACTGCCACACGTCACTGCCACCAATGCCACCGTCACATCACTGCCACCACTAC
>JACJUY010000734.1:147013-187454 GCA_014220935.1 Platorchestia sp. MABIK | reverse complement strand
TGGCCGTACTTAGATTTGTGTTTAATATATCCTGCTGAAATAAACCGTAAATTTGAAGGTCAACCTTGAAACGACTGACGAAGTAGAAATAACTGTATAATTGACTTGAAAAGAAAAGAAGGTTACGACAATTGGAACCTCCGATTCTTCCCGTGAAGGGCGCGCGCTCTAAACCTTTCGACCACGGTGATCACGGGTGCTTAGAGATTAATTCAAATTACAAACGCAAAAATGCTTAATAAGAAGAGCATCCTTTATGTGAACCAGAGGAAGCAAGAAGTTGCGAACTATTTCTTTTTCTTTATGTGTGATCAGTGTGTCTTAACTATGACTTTATTGCGCAATTCATTTTGCAGTCAAATCACTTCCACGCTGATTTCAGCATTAATATTATTGTCTTCCAAACCCCCCAAAGTCGAAGCCGACACTCAGGGTGTAAGAAACAATTAAAACAGTGCACAGATTTGCTACTGTTCAAGAATCGGTTAAATTAAACCTGAGTATTCCGTGCGCGTGTTATTTTTGCTTTAAGGATTTCGCCCCACAGTTGTGAACATTATTCCGGGGAAAAAAAAAAAACATGTTAAACTTCGACACTCGTGTGTCGTCTATTATGCCGAAGTTAGCTGGCCCTGTTCATTATAATTGTTAATTTTCCTTCTTTTACTGTTAGCTAAAACTTTTCCCCACTTGCAGAGAGGCAGCAGAAGCAGCTCCGTCACTTCGACGACTTCCTCGGTTCGATCTCTGCACCACCTGCGACCGGCAGCGCCTGCACGACCAGCCGCGGCTTCACGATATGCAGCACTGCAACAGCCCGCTGCGGCCTCTCAGCTCTATGCCACCGGCGGTTGGAACCAAGCTGTCACTTACTCTTATCACCCTTCGTTCACAACATTCGGAGACTCCTTGCGCCGCACGCATGCAACATTTGAGGGGGGGCAGGGGCCCTACAGAGTCGCAGCACCTTATTCCTCCTTCGGCAGCCGCGCCGCCGTCGCTAGGAAAAAGACCAACAGGCGTAGTCGATAGAAACAGAAGACGTAGTTCTTTGTTTAGGTGTAAATACTACTCAGTTTTATATTAGCGGCCCCATTCCAATAGGTGTTTAAGGTAACCTTCATTCCCGTTTCTGGGTTACCTAAAAGAAAGCAGCTCTAGCATAGAAGTGCCCTGGCAGTACAAGAGAAGATGCAGTTTTTCTGATGAGTAAATTGCAGTTAGTGTCCATTCTCTCAAAATATTTTCATCAATAACAATTTGCTGAACTGAAATCCTTCTTGAGGTACGACTGGACGTAAGAAAATTTAACGAACGTATGAGAAGTAAAATAAACAAGAGGTTCAGAAGCCTGACTCAACATAACTGTCGTCAAGATGGGTTCAATGCACACGGATGATGTTCATGTGCTGTGTTCTTGGTTAATTAACCAAGATGGCTAGATTGACCTCTTGTTAAAATTTGTCTTTGAAAATCGTCTTTCTGTGAAAATTTTGGCGCGGTAAAGAGGCAATCTGATAACTCTGTGTTGGCCTTCATTGCATCGCTTTCGTTTTGATGAGCTTCTGTTGCTCACTGATCCCTTGTTCAGGTACTGAAAAATCTCTTGACACTCCCCTAATGTTCTTAGGCATACCGTCCCGTTCACCGACTTCAGGTAGACCCAAGTTCGAGCCCATTTACTTGATTTTATACCATAGTTATGCTGCGGTTGTTCCTTCGCGTTGGGTGAGTCTAAAATGATGAAGCCTTTGAAGCGTAGTTGAAAGGAAGTGCTCATTTTTCAATAGTATATATTTTACATTGCCTCTTCTTTGTCATAAACGTTAAATTAGTTACTTCATTAGAAAGCTTCATTTACGAGGAAGCCATAGAATCGATAAATAAATATGATATTTCTGATACTAGCCTTTTAAAAAATATAATTTTTCAACTTCAAGACAAGAGAGTTCCATTATAAACACTTGATTAATACAACTTCGCTTTTTGTGCTAAATTCAATGTTGAACCTATTGAACTGAATTTAAAGTTGCGCCTCTTTGAACTAAATAGAAATTTGCGTCTTCTCAAACTGAATATAAAATTGTATCTTGTTGAATCAAATTTAAAATGACATCTTGTTAAACTAAATGTAAAGTTGCGTGTTCTTAAACGTAGTATAAAAATGCTCTCAGTCGAAGTAAATTCCAAGCTAGAGCTTGTTGAACCACAAATTAAAGTACGCTCTCTTCACCGACTCAGCGCGCAGTATTGAGATCAGCCTGGTTTGTTCCGTTCCTGCACACCTCAAAGAAAAAAAAACTAAAATCCTCTTGGTAATTTTGAGTGTTCCCAAAAAAATGTAAGAGGCTATTTTTTTACATAGATCTTAGAAATAGTGATAGGCATTCCATGCCTTATATGTTGCGTGTATATGTACAAGATACCACTGCCGCCTCGTCAAATGTTTGCTGTGTTTGAGCTGACGAGTTGTGTGTTCGTGTGTTCAGTTCGGCGAGACTGTCACATTTCAGTCGCTGAAACGCTGAAAATCAGCCTTTAGCATTGTTGTAGACTGATCCTATTGAAGCATCGGCCGTGTGGCAGTAACTACTGAGTAATTGCGAGTTTTTTATTTCGTTAAACACAGCAAAAAGCAACGTTTAAAGCTTTTTACATTGCAAAACGATTTTATCCATAAGATTAGCGTGCGTTTTTTTTTCAAACTTCGTAGCGAGAGAATGAAATTTCATGAAATTTTGCACAAAACGTGTTATGTTTTTGCAATTTTGCATTGTGATTGGTAGTACAAAGTTTGCATGCAATATCGAATAGATTTGTTCAACTTGTGTTCTTGCTTGCTCAAATGTTCGTTTGTTTGAATGTGACTGCGTTGTTTCTGTAAAAGTACATGAAATGTCGCCCGTACTCTCATGTTTAGGGAGTATTTTCTCACTCATGATATCTCTTTCTCACTGAACCTACTTTTTATTATTGGTCTTAGAAAGGGTTTTCCAGGAATCATGATTCTGATCGGAAATAATACACATCGCATTAAACTAAAATTGCATGAGCGACCAACCAAAAAATGTGTAGCTCGTCAAACTAAAATCGAGCAACTGAGGTTCTTCTCAATATGAAATGCATCGAATGGATTATTTTACTGTTGAATAGTAAGCTACTATTAGAATGAAGTAAGAGTTATCCTTCCATCTCGCTTATTTATTTAATTTAATGAAACTTCTCGATTCAAAGAATAGTGCGATGCCCAAATTTTGGGATCCACTTCGTTGCTCAGACACGACTGTTCGATCATCTTAATTTTTTGAGCGTAGTTAATTTTCTGTGAGCTGCTGGTCAGTTTGGAATGTTTTTGTCTTTGAAATTCAACCGTAGATTTGTTTTCGATAATTTTTCGCTTACTATAAGATCTGTAAGCTAATGTTTTGTGTTATCTGACTATTGTATTCGTGATGAATTTTTTAAAAATTTAAAGCACGCTTCAGTCCCGGGTAGCAACTACCAGTTTTTTGTTCAGTTAGTTGCAATTATATATAAAGAAGATAAAACTCTTTAAAAATAAGATCCTTCGTTATGATAAAACTATTGTATCAATAGTTTTGAGGGACTCCCGAGGGAAAATATAAGGTCCCTAGTTGAAGGTTAGGTTGGCCTTTCTTTTTTTGGAATACAATATACTTTTTGATTGACATTTTTCCGGTTCACCTTGAAATTGTTCAAATTACATGCAAGTCTCTATTTTCGCTGTGCTCTTTCAGTTTCTGGTCACTCGATTCCAAATGTCGAAGAAATTATTATTCAAATCTGATTTAGAAAACTCATGATTAATTTCTGTCAGCCGGCCACTTTTCGTTTCACTTTCATTGTACGACTGCAATAAATTCCACGCAGGTGAACACAACTCCATACTAAATGGTGCCTTCATATTTCCTCTCTTCGGAACGCTTTTGGTGCCGTTAGGGAGGCTTAAACTAATCTTTGTACCAAAGCGACAACCAAATAGTCTCTGACCGAAGTTGCCGTTAACTGAATTTATTATTATTATCATTATACTAGAGTCTATTCTAAACTTCCCCCGACATGGAGACGGCGTTCAGAATGACGGTTGTCTTCCCTAGGAACATAGAGCGTGTTACGAACGGTATTTGTCGCGCGACATGGAGACGGCGTTCAGAATGACGGTTGTCTTCCCTAAGAACATGGAGCGTGTTACGAACGGTATTTGATTTATATTCAGTCAATGACAAACTCTGCTGGAGATTGGGAGGCTGTGAAGGCAGAAGTCAAATTCAACGAGTAAGTTTATCCTTCATGGGCACTCTCGAGCGTTCATAATTATTATGGTCACTTCAAAATCCTGTTGGTCCTTCTAAGATTTGATCGTATTTATTTCAGATGAATGGATGTGCGTGTTTGTATATCAGCGATGAGAAATTGTGCGCATTTATATATTAAGAATGAAAGTTTGGCGAGACATGTTGAGTTCGTCGTATTTGTATATTAGTGGTGGAAGTTGAGAGTATTTGTACATCAGTGTTCAAAATTTATTGTACTTGTTTTTCAATGAAAATACCGGAGTATGTTTGCGCATTAGTGTTGGAAAGTAGAATATTGTTATGAGTAATAACAGGCGAATTTTTATGCATATATTTGTAGGCGGGTTTGTTAAGCGTGATATTATCTGATCGTACTGTGTTCACGGTTTGGCGTTCATTCACCAAATTGATATTACGCTGAAATACTATAATTATGTATTAGATACCTTGCTTACCTTAATAAAGTAGTGTATGTTTTAGTATTGCCGCGCAGGTCGTGGTTTGATATAACTAATTTTCTTTGTATTTTTACATTATACCTAACTAGTTGTTCTCAAGTTTCAATCGCAAAAGAACATCGTCCGTTTTGCAACATATTTGCCCTGTCTCTTTTATACTCTAATTTTTTATTTAAGATCTTGATTGACTTTTGCAACACCTTCATTGAGTGGTGGAATTCTTGTTAATTATTTGAATCTCCGTACGGTTATTATCCACTTCTTTCTTTGGTGCGTGACGTCAGTTGTTTCTCAGTTATAACTCAGGGGGATGCAACTATTGTATCTATGGGAATTATCACTCCCAGGGAGAAAATGCGAGGGCCCGAGCTGATAGGTAGGCCTTCTTTTTGTTGAAATAAAATGTTTTGTTATGTTAAAGACCATCTATTTCTCGGTTCACTGCTGTCCTGTTTTTCAGCACCTACTACTTTCTCCTTCAACTTTGATCTTGTTTCATATTCTTCTTACTCATCTTACTGTGTCTATGGTGCTTTTAACAGTAACTCCACACTAAATGGTGCCTTCCTCTCTTTAGATCGCCTTTGTGGCGGATAGGGAGGCTTAAACTAACTAATAATTCGGACAGTAAGCCTCGGTTGCCAAGGTGGCTGCGAATGAATGTAAAACCTCGACATTAGTGGGGCCTTTGAGCAGAACGATATTTTTTTCAGTGAAATGCCATGATCCTATCGAGTCTTGCCTGCTTATACATTTTGTTTTGTATTTCATGAGTAACACTGTAATCTCGTGGTATAAAAAAAACAGCACAATTTTTCCTCCTGTTATCCCGTTTTATTCAACTCGTTAGAAGATGACATCTACAGGAATTGAAATTATTGAGAGGGCAGTGAGAAGAAAATTTATTCCATCACTCATGAGTATTCGCCTTTCCTAGACGTTACATTTGAGCATTGAATTCTTTCTCCGTATGTTATAAAATTATGTCTCGAACTTCAGGCAGGTTGAATTTTTATAACTAATATGTTTGACGGTTAAAGGTGAATAACTGCTACTTTCATCCTATTGTTGACCCACGGCTGGTCCGTATTTTGTTGCGATGCCGAAGAAAATGGTTTATTATTTTTTGTTATCGGAGTGCGCTTTTATGTTATTCCAGTTTCCACGCAGATTTTTTTTTCTGAAATCAAAAGTATTGCGTGCACAAATTTCAAGCGCAGCTGGTTTGTGCTTTGTTTCATTTTAAGAGTTTTTTTTACTGCGGTGAATCCTAGACCGTAAATTGCGTTTCTTAAGTTTGTTTTCGTGCAGTTTGATTTAAGGCGTTTGTTGAAGTGTTAGAATTTATGACGTACTTTTCTACACACTCCAGTCGTTTTGAACGAAGAAGCTGGGCCTTCCATATTAAAATTTCATTAGTCGAAATTTTTAAAAACGGAAACAAACGTATCTTCTGCCTTCGTGTTATGCTACTTTCATTTACATTTGTCGGAGAAGGACGCTAATATTTAATCTATTGATTTTTGAAGACTTTCACTAGCGTTATTTGTGTTTCATCTATTGTTTCGCTTGTACGGCTATAGGACTAATGAAATTTCAGCCAAACTCTTATTTAATAAATGGATCTTAAATACTTTAGTACATTCAAATATTTTGTACTTTTATTTCAGCACTGTTCCTACTTCTGATTATTGTGTACTTCAACGCTTCCATTTTTTTCTACTTCTTCTTTTGTACTACTACTGTTATTCTTGCATTTCTTTCTACTTTCGCTTCTTTTATTCTCTTTACGCCTGCATCCTTTGTTCTTCAGCTCCATCATTTGTACATCTGGCAGTATATCATTCGCAGTTCTGCTCTTTCTTTTTTGCCCCTCAGGGGGATACAAATATTGTATCTATGGGAATTGGCGCTCCCAGGGGGATTATGTGAGGGCCCGAGCTAAAGGTTAGGTAGGCTTCCTTTTTGTTGAAATAAAATAAGTTTTTGTTCTGTTACGGACCATCTTTTTTCGGTTCACTGCTGTCCTGTTTTTTCAACACCTACTACTTTCTTCTTCAACTTTGATCTTGTTTCATGAACTTCTTTCTCATCTTACTGTTTCTATGCCCTTTCTGCATAGATTCCACGTTCCCTAAACTCCATACTAAATGGTGCCTTCCTCCTTCCTCTCTTTGGATCGCCTTTGTAGCGGATAGGGAGGCTTAAACTAACTAATAATCTAATCTAATCTTTCTTTTTTGCACTTCTGCTCTTTCTTTTTTGCACTTCTGCTCTTTCTTTTTTGCACTTCTGCTCTTTCATCTTATGTACTTCTGCTTTTTCATCTTTTGTACTTGTGATCGTATATCCTACACCCCTTGCGCTTCTACTGTACACATTGAGTACTTTATGTTACACTCTCATACTGTGAAGTGGCAGCGTTCAAATTTATGGGTTCAGTGTTGAGCGGAAATGTGTTCATCAGCCTGCAGACTTTGTGGCGTGCGGCCATTCAGGCGAGCGCGCGCCGCCGCTGATGCTGTGTTTAGAGCCTAGAAATTTTCACCTTTTTTGATGGATTATTTTTCCAATAAAATAGAAATGTTTTTTTTTTGTGCGTTTCTACTTCTCAACCTTCTGTTGCATTTTGCTCATGAAATGAAAGGTCATTAATCTTCTGATATATACGTGTGAGGGGAGGCTTTAAACTTCCCAATTTTTTGCTTTTGATCGACTTGATGTTTATAAGTGCGACGATTTTATAAAAGGCAGTTTTTCAGTTTGCTCGATGGGATTCTGCCCCAAATTCAGCCATTAGAAGCAGGAATCTGTAATTTTTTGATACTGTAAAAATTGCAATTAGTGTTTTTTGATAGTGGTTTGCATTTGGGCGAAGAATAACTTTTCTGCTACAGCCAGCTGACTTGCTGCTTATCACGAGGTCGAGATAACGAGAAACTGACGTAAAAAAATATAAATTTTATGTATTCTGGTTGAAAGCTAGCCTCACAAATTAAAGAAAAATTCTCAACTCAGCTCGCCCATTTTTTCTTGCATCAATAAATGGCAGGCTTAGTGAAATCCAAATCTTTCGGTGTATTAGGTTACGAGGACATGAACAATTAATAACGAAAACGAATTCAGAGTAAGTATTCAGAAACGGAACGAGAAAACCCACAAGTTTGAGGTTCGAAGCCAAAGATAATTAGACCCTTTTCAATTAAGATGACGGTTGTCTTCTTAATAATCTAATCTTTCTTTCGAAACGAGGCCGACTTGCTTAGGAGGAATGGACCGCATTCTCCAGGTACCCAATGACTTGTACAGCAGTGCAAAATGATCCACACCGACATATATGACTGTTACAGCCATACAACCTTAGACGGTCGTATGGTTGAACATGATATTCATAGCAGTTCCATGGTGTTGGTTGAGATGCTTAGGAAGGCGTGAATCTTGAAATTGGCGTTCTGTTCACTTTCTTCCACCCTGTTAATAGGGAACATTTATTACCTTCGAATTCACGTTTTTACTTTCTGGCCTTAAGCTTATGTATGTCCACCGCCTTAAAAAAATCCAACGAAATGTGATTGAAGATGTTTTCCTCAGTGGTTCAAAAAGAATTAAAGCTTCAATATTTTATTGTAGCTTCTATTAAAACAGGGCACTAGCCGTAACAATAAAAGCAGCGTAACACACGTACTTTAATCCAATAATACACGATGTAATAGTTAACACACTGCACTGCAGAAAACACAGGTAAGGGCATTCCGTATAGGCTCTCAACAGTGACGTCGATTTTTTGAATTTAGAAGCGCACAAACGATTGTACAAAACAGCAAATACCTGGGGGGAGCGTTTCGGTCTGCCTGAAATGAATTCAAAGGCAGTCGGAAAAAACGATACGGATTTATGCCGAAGAAACAAACTTTTTATCTTCGGGATGTGAATCTACGGTATATTTTACAACACATTATAAATCTGATGATAGACATTTCACAATCCAAATGTGCTACAATCTGTCACAAAAGTGAAAATGATATTTTTCTGAAGACACCACTTTCATTTCGGTGCGGACTTGAAAGATTTTCTAATTTCAGATATATTGTGGCAACATTTGCAAACTTACGTGCTTTGATGATTGTAAAAAATCTAGCGTGGCGATAGTGCTTAAACGTCGTCCTAGCTTTGTTTTACAACATGTGAATTTCGAATTCATGCTTGACAATTACATAGAGGCCTTGCGCAAAACTGTTATCAAATTCTGTGTATACGGTGATTTACTTTGATTCTCAGTTTAACAAGTGAAATACGAATTTTTAGTTTCAGACACGTGTTTATTCCGTAGGGTGAACTAAAACGAAACTGTAGTTGAATGGAATAGAAATTGAAAGGGAAAATCATGTTTACTGTCTGCTCTTGTAAAACCTTCAGCAGCATTTCTGGAGTTTAACTACCCCACGCATTAGTGTTTTAATTATGGTGAAATTTTTTTGACACTATCACGGTATATGTTAAATTTAATTTGGAGCACATTCTATTATTTAAAATTTTTTTATTTCCTTATTTATTTTTCAGAAAAAAGAAACATGTTCGTTAGTACATCAGAAGATCTCGAACATTTATTGAATTGTGAAGTGTCGCTATTAGCGTATTTGCAGTATTACAATTTGATTCTGACTAATGTGAATTGTGTCAAATGTGGCTCCCCATGCAATTTTATGCTTCGGCTTAAAAATTTCGGTGTTCCAGATATTTTCTTACAAGGAAGTGTAATACTTTTGATTCCGTAAGGAGGAAGAGCTTTTTTGAGGGAAGCCATCTTTCGATCCCACAAATTTTGAAACTTTTTAAATTTTTGGTGTTGGAACTTCCTATGACTATGATCTGCGAACAATTGAATTTAGATCATACATTTGTTGATTGGCTTAATTTCTTTAGGGAGGTTTTCGTTGGTAATTTCGTAAAGTCAGATTTTTTTGGTCAATATCGTGTTTAATGCGCTCACGGATATTACGAATTCCGTTCCCATAAATCACTAAAGAAACACATTAAAGAACGTTTTACATAAGTGACATTTTGCTCGCCAGTGAGTAATTTTCGAATTATTCAACTTTGAAGTTATAGGAACGTCGTATATAAAAGTGAAGGAACGAACACGTAAATTTGCGGTAATACGGTATTGACGTAACGATGGGTGAGGTTAGGGTAGGTTATGTTAGGTGAGTTAAATAAATTAGCCTAAAATAACAGAAATCAACCTAAATAGCCTACCTTAACTTACGCAAACCGAGGCTGTTATTTTTTCGGCAAGAAGTGGGCGTCTCCCGCCAAAAAAGTTGGCGTGACCCAACAATGCGGCGACTAAGCAACCGGCCGTATAGTGTTATTCCTGTCTGAACGTAATTATTGTTATACCTCGAAAATAACGCATCAGCGAGCAGAATGTCATTCGTGTAAAACGTTTTTAAATGTGTTCCTTTAGTGATTCTTTGGAACAGAATTCTAAATTTCCGTGAGCGCATTAAACCCGATATTGACCGATTTTTTTAAATATGATCCAACTCTTATGAAGCTTGCACACTTTATTTAAAATTGAATTTGAAACACATTTCATTCATGACATTTTTCAAGCTTTCATGGTATTTTTCGAAAAAATCGTGGTAAATGTGTAGCGTTTGGTAGTAAATTTTCGATTCGATTTTCGATTCGATTTTCGATTCGATTTTCGATTCGATTTTCGATTCGATTTTCGATTCGATTTTCGATTCGATTTTCGATTCGATTTTCGATTCGATTTTCGATTCGATTTTCGATTCGATTTTCCACTTTTCGGTGCCTAAACATTGTAAATTAGATCGAAATAAACAGGTTTTCTTCTATGCACTTACCGTCGGAAATGAGTATTTTACGAGTTATAGCGGTAAATTAGTTACCGCAACTCTAGTGTATGAAGCGGAAAGTAATTCGAGTGCGTCATTTGGCAACACTGCAATGTACGCTCCCGTCCAACACGCTCGAATGATCGAGCGCGTTCCCGCCATCTAAGACGAAAGTTAACATATTGCTATAACTCGTTATTTTTTAGTGAGAATTTCTATTGTGTTATTAACTAAAAGATCCTAGAAGTGGGTTCAGGCTCCGAGGGGCCGGTAAATAATAAATTGCAAAGTACTTAAACCTACTTGAACAGCTCAATCGCGCAAAAAATAAAGATCAATATCGGGTTTAATGCGCTCACGGAAATTAAGAATTCCGTTCCAAAGAATCACTAAAGGAACATATTTTAAAACGTTTGGTATTTGTGAAGGAGAGGACAATAATCGGTTTTCTAATTTTCGCTGCCTAAGCATAGTTAATTAGATCTAATATAAACAACTTTTCTTCTATGTACGTTTTCGTGGAAATGAGTATTTAACGAGTTATAGCGGTATGTTAATTTTCGTCTTTGATGACGAATGCGCTCGAATAAACAGCTACTAGTCGATTTTCAAATTTTTGTTGCTTGAATCACGGTAATAACATCGAAATAAATTACTTTTCTCCAATACACTTTTTGCAGCAAATGAGTATTTTACGAGTTAGAGCGATAGGTTCATTTGTTGCGCGTTGAGCTGCAAGGAGTACGTTTGGGTACTTCGTAATTTATTATTTGCCGACCCTGCGGAGCCTGAGAAGCCTAAACCCACTTCTAGGATCTGTTAGTAAATAACACAATAGAAATTATCACCCGAAAATAACGAGTTATAGCGATATGTTAACTTTCGTCTTAGATGGCGGGAATGCGCTCGATCATTCGAGTGCGTTGGAAGGGAAAGTCCATTGTAGTGTTGCCATCCGACGCGCTCGATGAATTACTTCCCGCTTCAAACACTAGAGTTGCGGTAACTAATTTATCGCTATTACTCATTTGCCCTCCGAAAGTGCATAGAAGAAAAATTATTTATTTTTAATCTAATTAACTATGTTTAGGCAGCGAAAAGTGGAAAATCGATTATTGTCCTCTCCTTCACATAAACCAAGCGTTTGATATGAATGACAATCTGCTTGCTGATTACGTTATTTTCGAGATATAACAAAAATTACGTTCAGATAGGAGTAACATAATATGGTCGGTTGCTTAGTCGCCGCATTGTTGGGTCACGCCCACTTTTCTGGCGGGACACGCCTACTTCTTGGCGAAAAATAACAGCCTCGGTTTGGGTAAGTTAAGGTAATCTATTTTAGGTTGATTAATGTTATTTTAGGTTAGTTTATTGAACTAACCTACCATAACCTACCCTAACCTCGCCCATCGTTACGTAAATACCGTATTACAGCAAATTTACGTGTCCGTTCCTTCACTTTTATGAACGACGTTCTTATAACTTCAAAGTTTAATAACTCGAAAATAACGCATCAGCGAGCAGAATGTCATTCATGTAAAACGTTTTTAAATGTGTTCCTTTAGTGATTCTTTGGAACGGAATTTTTAATTTCCGTGAAAGGCTTAAATTCCATATTGACCAAATTAATTCCTACCGATACTTTTCCGTTAAGGTTAGAGGAGGATTATTTCGTAGATCAACTGTGCGATTTGCCATGTAATACATTCAGTATGAGTATAATTTTGCAAGACACCTTACAGACCTTAAATAGACATGGCTACACAGCCTAGTCTCATAACCATATTTCACCACAAATCCGACACTGAACAGTTAGATGCGTTTGGCAAAACACTCAATATGGTGTATACCAGATGTAGTTACTCGGGCTGTTACAACAGGTGGTTAAGGAAAAGATGGTGAATTTTTTATGTTTAGTTAATACTGGTCAGTAGATGGAAGTTTGATCGAGAATAAAATTGCTATGGAGACTGAAATTTGTGTGCGATTGTAGAATTGTTTCAATATACTGAAGTAAAAGAACTGCGCTCATTTGCTCATTTTTTCCAGATATATTTTGATCGGTTCAGTCATGCAATCCCCACTGGAGACAGCTGCACCATCTCTTGCCAATTGCCCCGCCGAAGTTTTGCACTTAATTCTCAGCAAACTCTCCCCACAAGAGCTGTACCAGTACGGGTTGCGCGTTTGCCGTCGCTGGGAATGTTATATACGGCATGAAACTCGCCTATATAGGATGCTAGAAATCGTTCAGGAGGATCTGCCTCTTCTAAACGATATTTTACCCTACCAACCTAGAAGGAATCCAAGGACACCCGCAAGGAAATCTTTTCTAGACTTTATGGGAAGCTTCAATGTCCCGATGTTGAAAACTTTCAGTTGTACTTTAAATAGCGAGGTTTTAATAAATAACCTCGTGCGCTCAATTTTACCGATTTCAGGCCGCTTACAGAAGATCAGCGTCACGCAAGCCGTGCGTGATCCCTCGGTACTTTTGAAATTAATTTCTCGCTGCACTCGATCGCTTGCCCTGAACCTTCTTACGCTGCATAATGTCGTGCATCCCTACAAGTTAGAGCACTTGAGGCACTTGTTTGTTTACATGCCGAATTCTCAAGTAGACCGGCTGTATTATTCACGAAACTTCGAAAATGGGAGCATAATCTGTGAGCATTATTTAAAGGAATTTTTGTTGAAGGCGTCTGGAAGTTTGTTGCGTCTCACCACTCTCCACATAGCTGGAGCGTGGGCCTCTGAGAAAACACTACTAGCCCTGAAAGATTGCTTAGGTCCAAGATTGGAGTCTTTACGCTTAGACTTGTATGTTTTTGGTTATGATGATGAAAATACTGTATTTGAGCAAGCCGTTGACCTCCTTCAAATTGATGCGATTTTTGAGAATTACTGCGAGTTCGCGAAGTCTTGGGAAATAGGCTTTCCCCAGCAAGCACGCTGCGTTTACTTTCCACCTCAGAGAGAAACCATGCAACAATGGTTCAACTCGTCAATCTCTTACTTAAACTTCCATACGCCGCATATAAGCATCCTGAATGCCTACGATCTGAACAATCTTGGTGATCAACTCCCTGATACCATCGCTTGTTTCTTTAATGCGCTATTAGAACTGTTTTTACAAAACTGTGGAAGATTTTCTTCCAAAGGAATGGCTCAGATTTTCAAATCGTGTTATAACATGATGAGTTGTAAATTTCATTCAACTGCATTTGATTGCAATGACACTGTTTTCGAGTTCATGCATCCGAGCTTGACATATCTTGAGCTTATCGATTGCCCTGACGTGTCCATTGACAACGTCAGCAATATCCGAGGGCGATATCCTAATCTAGAAGTCTATTTTTTACCCTCCGAATGAAACTCTTTCCTTTCGTTAAGCTAAACAAATGTTAGTATTGAACAAGCAGAACTAATGTTTGGTGTTGTAACGGGTCAACTCGAACTACCCGAATCTTGAGTCGTCGACAAATAGTTGGAAGATTTGGTGAGGTAGATTTCAAAGGATTATTTATTCAATACTTGAATACATTCACACAACAATGATGAGTATGGACTGTGTAGTATTAAGTTATGTTTTTAACTATTGGTTTTCATTTTTAAATATCGCCAGCAGCTCCATGCACTTGTTTTGCGTTTGGTTTCACTGGAGCGATGTCGTTATCCTTTGGCAACATTTAAAAATTGTACATCAGGAACTTGCACTATTGAAGTACCCGCAAAATTTTCAATTTTTCCTGATGAATTTAAGCTTTTATATAATCTGACCCTTGAATTTAAAGCTTCTTTAGGTCGTTTCTTTTGGAAGAAGCGATGGATGCCTTAGGGTCTAATACACGTTCTGACTAGTTTACTTAAAGTTTCTTCCACTGAGAGGTTCTGAAAAGTGTGCTTTACAAAGTGTGAAAATGAAACGCAACCCTGGAGAAAGGTTGGATTTCAGGGCTACACTCGAAATATGAGGGAGAGCCAATTTGTTCTAGTGCACAAATGGACCGCCCATCAGTACTTCCTAGAGGAGCTTCCGGAATCTGTAACAGATGCATGTTGTCTCATTAATTCTCCGTCATATTTACTGGAGAGACGTGCGCTATTGCAACATTGGCGTCTTCTAATTTTACTTTTACATCACTACATAACTAACAGCGTGTTCGCTGTGTTGCTTACTGATGTGTGTCCTGTCTTTACGCGTTTTCGTCATTGGAGATGATAGCTTCATTTTTCCCCTGGAGTGGTCGGCTGTGTTGAATTGAAATTTGTTGCATTTTTGGGCTCACGTTAACTAATATTGTACGAAGCTTAACTGTTCCCTTTATTTGCAATTCCTCGTACGTGTTATTATCAGTAGTATTTAGCCACATCACTTCTCGTTTCACTGATAATTTCATTTTTGTTAGTAGCATGATGTATGTAGGAATATCATGACTAAAATTTTTACTTAGTTCAAGTATAGTGATGAGGATAATTGTTTTGTGCCTTCAAGATGAGGTTACTCAAAATTTCGAAATACTGATATTTTGAAAATAATTTTTGAAAATTTAATTCCGCTAGGATTAAGTGCAAATGTCCTCAAAGACCCAACTAGTTTTTGACAGTATTATTTGTCGTTATTGATTTCTTGGGAGGGATCGAACACTTTTTTGATCGAGCTATAGTTGCACTAATCACTTCAATACATAGCTGCCACCCTGCTATTTTAGCTCAAAATCGATGATGAAAAACCTAAAATTATAATTTTAAATTGTTGTGTCAAATATTGCCGAATTTTAAATCGTATCTTGTGCAAAAGTGAAAATTGTTGGCCAAATTGCTAGAGCTCTGACAAAAAGATTTATCACAATGGATATGTATCTAGAAGACGATTTTCAGTTGGAGATATTTTATGACGTGTCTAACGTGCCTTTGTGGGACAAAATTACTGGTAACAAACATAGCGCGTCTGTTCTTTGACACATGTGGAAAAACATTCAGCATTAACGCATGCGTTTACTCTGCTGAGTGAACGCAGTTTATGTAATGGCATGAATATTGCGCTGAGGTAATCTAGATTTGTAATTGGAGACGAATTTCCCTGATCCGTAATAAAATGTGTGTAATTCCTTGTTACCGGAGGCAGAGGACAGGACGAGGAGATGCAGCTCTAATTTAGTTTGTTTGATCCTTGAAATAAACGTTTTTATTGTTTATTTAGGAAGCTATAATTCAGAGTAGGATTTCCTCACGAATCACAACGCCGTTTGAATTAGGCTGATCTAAGCAATAAGCATATTTTGCACAGTGAGCGTGTCGCGATCACTATATCGGCGCTGTCTATTTAGGCAGTGCATTTGATTGCTGCCTATTTAGTTGTACAATTCTGGCCGCCCTCCCAACTAATTTACGGATCTTAATCGAACAAAAACCTATAACCGGAGTGCATTTTACTCCCGTTCTTCTAAAATGCTGTTAGTTTGGAAACGTGTACCGGTTTTAACTTTGTTGAATGGTATTTTTAATGACATGGCGTTTTCTCTACGTGTAAACTGCATCACAGCAGCTCCGTCACTGCTAGAGTTGCGATGTTCAGTTCGCGTTAAAGAAGAAAGTTCAAGTCTTGGAACCTAAATTTCGCCTGGTATTCTTTAATCAGTCTCTATAAATTACCTCGATGTAGTTGAATTTCAATTTGTTGAAGACCTTAATTTTTGTCCTACAGTGATTGTGTAGGTCATCAAATACTATAATAAAAGTTACTAATTGCTTCATGATGTGTTCTATTTTTATTAAGGATTTCCTTCTAATGCCATCAAACACACAAATCTCCATTTATGCAGATGATGTTCAAATTTCAATGAGTTCTATGGCAAACGCAAATAAATGCTGTGAGCCTATTAAATTACCTGAAATCATTCTATGAACTGAATAATTTCAGACTAAAACGAACAAAATACAATGAATGGTTTCGAGATACAAAGAAGCAATTAAAATATTTAAAATCTGACTCAAACAGAACAATATGATAAAATTTAGGTATACATACTGTAGTTTTTCATCATCAAGCTTGGAATAATTCAACAAAAGAAATATATTTTCATCTTTTTCTCAATATTTTTGTTCGAGAAGTAACATTGTGTCACCCACATTTGTTTATCAACCAAGGACTTTTAAGTTGAGGCATTGTAAAAACCAATGGCCTGTGTATATATTGGAAATCAATTATTTTTCTTTCTTTGATTAGTTTGAATTTCTGAATATTGTTAAAATTACTTGCCATTCTCTTCACATCGTAGACATCAAATGCACATTCCATTAGTTGTGTGCTTCTAATTTTGAAATTTCTCACATTTCAAGTGTAAAATTTAATTGTTGGAAATTAGTACCGACCTGAAAGCTCATTAACCCACTAGTAATTGATGAATTTAATATACTCCAGTAACTAGGACTCCCAAGATGCTTCAGTTACTATGTCCCCTCAGGGGGATACAACTATTGTATCTATGGGAATTAGCGCTCCCAGGGGGAAAATGTGCGAGGGCCCGAGCTGAGAGTTAGGTAGGCTTTCTTTTTGCTGTAATAAAATGTTTTTGTTTTGTTAAGGACCACCTTTTTTCGGTTCACTGCTGTCCTGTTTTTCAGCACCTACTACTTTCTTCCTCAACTTTGGTCTTGTTTCACAATTTTCTTTCACAACTTACTGTTTGTATGCCCCTTTCTGCGTAGATTCCGCGTTTCCTTAACTCCATACTAAATGGTGCCTTCCTCTCTTTGGATCGCATTTGTTGCTGCGGCTAGGGAGGCTAAAACTAACGACTAATCTAATCTTATCTTCAGGTACTATGTTGTTAAATTTCAGGGAATTAATGTGCTCAGCCAAAATTTAAGATTTAAAATTGTGCAATTATGTTTTCTTATCCGTAATTGCATATATTACTCACAAAATTTTATACAGTTCATAAAACTTTATTCTCCTTTTATTAAAAAATGGTAGCGTAGCATTCCTCAGACCTCTCAGGGAATATAAATATTGCATGATGCCAGTGGGGTTACCACTCCCGGGGGGAAACTGTGAGGTTCCGAGCTTTAAAGTTAGGTAGGCCTTCTTTTTGTTGAAATGAGATTTTTTTTTTGTTTTGTTGGACCATTTTTTTTGTTCAGTACCGTCCGGATTTTCAACATCTCAGACTCGCAACGTTTACCTGGTTTCACAACCTTCCTTCTCATCTTCCTGTCTCTATGCACACGCTGTGCTGGAACACACATTATGCATAAATTCCCCTTTTGGTTAATCCCCAGTGGGGGAGACAACTATTGAATCCATGGGAATTATCGTTCCGAGGGAAAACGCAGGAGGTCTCAAACTAAAGCTTAGCTAGGCTTTCCTTTTATTAAATTAAATGTTTTTGTTCGCTCCGGAACGTTTTTGTTCGGTTCATGACCATCCGTATTTATTCCCATCTTCAACTTTCATCGTGTACCACAAATTTTCTTCAATCTTTCCGTTTCCATCCTCTGAGTCTGGAGACACGCTTTGTGCACAGATTTGACGAATTTTAATTGCATGCTAAATGATACTTTCGTCCTTCCTCTCCTCGGAACACTTCTGCTGTGGTTAGGGAGACTTTTATTAACTGCTAATCTAATTCTGTATCTGGTTGTAGTAGTGGTGAGCCCATGTGCTCAAATGACTCGTGTTCCTTCAAGTAACCTTGGATTATAGGACAATTTTAACATGGTAAAATGAGAGCTCTGTTGTGTAAAATTCTGTTATCAGAGAATTAGAACTCCATGAGCGTAACTTGGACTTCATGCTCTTGCTTATAGTCGTTTAAACTCATTATGTTTTGACCAATAGCCGCAAACAAAAGGTTATACTAGTAAACCAACTCCAAAGCCTTACACAGCGAGCGGATGCGGCACGGTAGAGACGATGCGCTGTAGTTTCATTGCTTAACACTTTGACCGCAACGTGTGCCACCGGTGGCCACGTAGGAGATTTTCCTAATGCTGCTGACCGACCAGCAGTTACCAATTCAATTTTCATGAGCCCTTGAAGCTTAATGAAGGCATGATCCTGTTAATGTTTGCTATTTTTAAAATTGATTACTGCAATTAATTTTAAATATGAGTTGACTCTTGAATCAAAAGTTTAACCAATTGTGGTCAAATTGATAATGATGTTATCTTCACATATTTCTTTTTCTTTATTTCTACTCCTACAGTATTCGCCAGAACAATCTTGAAGTTTCCTGGTAAACGGCAGACTTTTTGCAAAGATACGAATTTGTAGTGGGTTTGCAAATACGGAAATTCTTCTTTCCTACTCGCAACGTTCGCTCGTAAAATTCGATTTAGAACGCACTTACTCATGCTTGGAATACCGAGTGTTCCGCAAACAATGCACTCGCTTTTTGACTGCCCAGTACTCGTGTACTTTGTTTTGATATAGAGACTGATATGCATGCAAATCTAATGAGTTAAATCAAAGAGGAAAAGATGAAATTCGAGAAAATTGAAAGGAGTAAATAAAAACAACTGCACCTTGAACAAAGAATAAAAAATGCAAGAAATCATCAAAGATTGGGGACAATTTTTTGACGCACTGTATTCTGTATTGAGGCATGAGCGCCAGTGTTATCTGGCAGATACTTCGAAGAACGCAGGCATCTCAAGAATGTTATGCCTTCCTCATGTGTTGTGATATCAGCTGGCTTCGTTATCTAGTTTTCAATGCACAACAAATCTCAATAGTTACGATACCTAAACGAGTTGTTGCACGGATTTATGAGAAAATATATGAAAATCAAATATAAGTCCTGTTTGCAATGCGAAGGTGATGTTGCACAGATTTTTTTTTTTAACGAATTCTAATCCATTAATAAAACTGAAGATGGGTTATCACTGTTTGTGAATCCTTCTCGGTTGTTAATTAAATTTCAACTCAAATACTGGATCTGAAACAATGCAGTGAAAAATCGATAAAACATTTTAGCCAGAGCACAAGTTTATTTGGTCCGACGGTGGAGGAACTGCATTATTGAATTTTGTATCATGGCGTGAGTCTACCATGGTGAAATTGGAATGATTACTTCGCTACTGTTTGACGGTGGGCATTTAACCCATTAAAGTGTTGTCAGTTTTCAAGCATTCCTAACATGAATAAGTTCTCAGCATTTCCTATTAGCACTTCGGGAGGCATGGGGCAAGGCCCGACTGCGGACAACCGCGACGGTGTTCGGCCAGTGACCCACTCAGTGCAGGCTAGAACGCCGTGGAGTAAGGTAGGGGTGTAATTTCTTTGTAAACGCGTGGTTGCTTGCTCCCTCGCCTCTCCTGGCACTAACGGTTCTGTCCAGATCTCCCTTGAAACATGTGGACCTGGACAAAGCAGTGACCAAGGCTGCAGGTGCCCGATCTGAAGAATTTCCGCCGAGTGTTTTGCATTCTATTCGTGAAAAGGCAGAACAATGAAAAAAATACATCCCTGTGTTTCGAAAGCGAGTTTCAGGAGGAGTAATTTTTATTGGAAACATGGGGTGGAAGTGCCGCGATGCTCGGATCAGGTTCTGGTGACTCGAAGAAAGTAGGGTACTCCACATACCGACTTGAGGTGTGCTTGCCTCAAGCTGTTACTCTTTTACGTTTTCGTTGATAGCTTTCGAAACAAAAATTATTTTTGTTCATTCTCCAAAATGTATGTTGAGCTGTGGGATCTAGACTTTGCAAACAAACTTGGGAGTGAAATGGTGTTTGTGAGGTGTTAACCGATTTGACATATTTCACTACAGTATTTCATCGAGTAAGCCATGCCAACTTCACATTAAATTATTTCAGTTTACTTGATTTTATTAACAGAAGTGTGGAGTGAAATTGAAATGTTTGTATTTTTGGATAAATAATTACTCATATTGAAAGTGGTATGATAATCTGCCTATTGATTCTACTAAGAGAATCAAATATGAAGGTTTGTGTGAATGTCTTTTATTCTAAGCTTGCTTTAAATTTTGAGTGCAGTCAGTTCTGGACTGGCAATAGACTGCATGCGGTGAAGTTCCTGCATCAAATTGTTTGTACTCCCTCTAGCTGGGCGGATTCAAGAAAAAGCGTCAAATTCTAAAGGAGTCCAAGAATTGATGCTGATTCGTGAGCATTTGTTCTGATATTCAAGTTAGAAGTTAACAATGAAAGATCAATATATTCAGTTTTCATTCATCACTTCACGAAATCAGAAATTAATTTGTCAATTTATATTCTAAATTTCACCTTCTCTGTCATCTTCTAAAATGCATACAACCATGTTTCTTCTTAATAAAGGGAAGACTGTAGCAGCTTTTTTGAAGAAGTCTACGCGAAAGATTCATATTAGAGCATCAACTGTTGTTTGATGTTTATTTTAAATATTACTTCTCTCTTGAGATTATCTCCGTTCATGTGGTATTTTAAAATAAACTATTTGCCTGGCATTTTACTAAGCTGTGTCTGGATGAAGTCTAATTTCAAATCTTATTACCCCAGGAGCACTACTTTAAGCGCATGAAGTAATTCTGTTCTTTGTTTCGTAATTTCCTATAACAGAGCATAGAGAGTGATTCACAAGTATCTCTCTTATACTTCAACTTGAGCTTCATTAAACTGCATGTTAACAATATGTCTCTGCTTGACATGTCGTGATTTTGCAACGCGCAACCCACTTTAGAAATTTTTCTGACATCTAATAAACAAAGTGAAATAAATATTTCCTAGTACCATTATTGTTACGGCCTGTCGCTGTGTCTCGAACTCTGCCTCTGACTGACAAGGGGTAAAAAAATTATAAGCTCTCATTTCTGGAGATGAAAACACGACCTTAATTATTGTTCTTGGGTCTTACATTTTGCGCCTCCATTAAATGTCAATCCTATTTTAAACTTGCTGACCTAAAATTGAATTCGAGAGAGGGATCGATGATCGCTATGTCTGATAAGATTAAATCATACTATTTTAATTTGCGATTTAATTTCTGTACACAGCTCAAATAGTTGTTGACTTTTTTCATAAGTTTGAGATCTTTTGTATTGCATCCCTCAATACACAAATTTAAAGAAATCAGCCTTTGATTTATGGATCATTCGTATTACTCAACAGAGTTTTGTCCATTTACGTAAAATTTAGTTACCTCAAAGTTCTTGCTTGGCTTCGAAACCTTCCTGTCTACGGCAAACAAAATGGGACTGAACTCGGTATTAATTGTTCCAGAACGCCGGAGCTTTTAACACGTTTCCTACGGCGGGACCCAACGGTGGTCACTGAAGGGATTTTCATAATGCTGCTGACCAATCTACAGCCACTAACTCAATTTTTATAAATATTTAATGATGGCTAAATAAAAGCGCGATCCACTTGATGTTTGCTATTTTCAAAATTGCTCACTGTAATTGACAACAACTTTGAATTAAAAATTGAACTTAAGTTGAACCCATCGTAGTTAAAGTGTCAAGAAACACGATCGATTTATTCTCGGCTTTGAAATGTTCACTCTGTTATACTAAGTTGAGGTTTTTCTGAACTAGGTGTTATTTTAGAGCGTTATTCAGTGCGCAGTGACAAAGGCGACTGTTGAATTCCCTCGTACTTGTGGAGATTGACTTTGACCTCAATGGAAAACTTCATTGAAGTCTCTCTCCTCACAGTCACCACCATCACAACCGCCCTTGTGTTTAGGTCACTATTTGACTCGCGAGGTTCTTGGGAAAACCAGCCGCCTGGCCGTACTGTATTTATACCACAGCCAAATGATCCTGGCACATACAACTGATGAGCGCGCAAACACAAACATGCTCGTAGTTGTTCGTGGAAAATAGATTGTTGGGTGATTTTGAACTGTAAATAATTTCTTCAGTTGTCGCGCATAAATGTTTTAATATTTTCGAGTCCATCTAAAATTTATTTGTTTACCGTGTATTAAATATATTTTTGTTCACCGGATGGGAATGTTATACATTATTTCCCGTCGTGAATTATTATATGATGTTAAATGAATCATCACGTATTTCCGTTTTCTATAATTTACTTGATTTTAGTTTCACCACACACATATTCTAAACTTTCATTTTTGTTTTTATTTTCCGTAATAAAGCGTGCAATGCTTCTGAATTTTACTAATCACTGAAGTCTCATTGAATGATTAATAATTCTTTTCTTTTCCTCTGCCGTGACCTTAAAGCGCACCTCTAACTGGGTATTCTTCGCAAAATCCATCAAGTTACCCATCACGCTGTCTTTCACACGTCCTTAACTTGATGCAAAATCATGTTTTTTAGAGTGGAATGCACTACACTGAAAACGTTTCAAAACCCTTGTGTCGTGAGTTGCTTTCCAATTTAAAACTTGTATTAGAGTTCGTAGGTCATATGCTGGCCTAAATCCATGGCAAACCTTTGATTTAAAACAAACGCGTTGAATATTGATTCAGAATAGTTATTTAGAACGTGTCATGATGCTGATACCTGCATGCACCAGCTATTTTGCCGCGGTTGCAGTCTCGGTAACAAATTTTTGCACAATTCCGGTGTTTTTAGTGTCCGATGTTGGCTATTTTCGACGTCAGTTCTGGGTATGTATGTCGCATGGATCCCAAATATGGGCTATGGCCCATACGAGGTATTGGCACGGGGCCCGGCCCTTCTACTTCGAACGCTTGTGCTACGATGCAGGTTGAGCTGACCTTGGAGACTGCGCAGGTATTTTGTTAAGGAAGGAATACCGCCACAGCGAACACTCGACGCTGACGTGGGCTTCTGCTGCCCCTGTGACTCAAGGCTGCACATGTAACCACAGATGACAGTTCGATTCAATCATATAAGAGCTACTATAGTAATAGTAGTGCTACTAGTTATGTAGATGATCTACTATAGTACTAGTAGTGCTGCTAGTAATGTAGAGCATCTACTATAGTACTAGTAGTGCCACTAGTAATGTAGAGGAGCTACTATATTACTAGTAGTGCTACTAGTAATGTAGAGGAGCTACTATAGTACTAGTAGTGCTGCTAGTAATGTAGAGGAGCTACTATAGTACTAGTAGTGCTGCTAGTAATGTAGAAGAGCCACTATAGTACTAGCAGTGCCACTAGTAATGTAGAAGAGCTAATAAATAGTTCTAGTAGTGGTACTAGTAATGTTTAGGCGCTACTATAGTACTAGTAATACTGCTGGTAATATATGTAGAAGAGCTACTATAGAAATTCTTAGGTTTGATTTCCACTTGAAATCCATGGTCCCTTGTGAGAAGTTACCATAGTAGCTCTTCTCATGGTATTTCATCGAAGTGTTTGCTTGAGCTATTTTACTAATACATATTTATCCTGCGTTCCTTGAGATATTCAGGAACAATACTAGGGTATATTTTCAGTTTTCACTGAGGTAGAGCAAACACCGACCAATGCAAGCTTGCTTCTTCTCTTTTATCGTTTGAGAGACTCGTCTGAGTCGCACGATGAAATTATCACCCCTCCAACAAAGAAAGAAAAGAAAGAAAGAAAGAAAAGAAAAGCATTTTCTTTCCAATAAAGGATAACATGAAGTGTTGATACATTGGTTTTTAAAACACCTTAACATTAACATCCTTAGCTGATAACACATTGGTATCGGAATACCCGTGTAAAATGTTGAATCAAAAAAATGATTGACACAAAAGCACATCGAAAATGAGTTCCTTTCCTTTGCCTAATCTGATTTTGACAGTGCATTTAAATATGAGTTACTTAGAGAACACAATCCTCGTGAAGCTTAGTTGAAAAATGTATTCGTTTGCGCGCATTTAAATTGGAATAAAAGCAAAAATCTCGTTTAAATACCTTAACACAGACCCTTAATTGCTATTCATACATGGTTATCATAATACCCATGTTAATTAAGTGTTGAGACAAATGATTTAGATCCTTAATTGCTATTCATACTTGATTTTCGTAATACCCCCGATAATTGTCGAAAACATGATTCGGAGAAAAGCACGAAAAAATGAGTTCGTCTTTGTCGCGGTAGTCTGATTCTGGTGATGCATTTAAAATACAGGTGACTAAAGAAAGCTTAATTCATGGGAAGAATTGCTGGAAACCCTCTCGTTAGTGCGTTCTCGTATTGAATTATGAGCATAAGAACATAGGAACTAGTGATACGAGTGTGAGGGATTGATGTTAGAAGTAAAATGGGCAGATTTGATTTATTTTGCGTCTAGAATTATGAGGTCGACAGTCGGGATTTGAGACAATTTTTCACACGGACGCATCATCTAGTGTGCCAAGTGGTGAGCTTCGGAAAGAACATAATATTCACTACAACAAAACAAAAGATTGTTGTATTTCTTACTAACGCTAATAGTGCTGGCTTAAAGAGTTCATCGGAGTCAAAGACATGAAAAGGATTGTTGTACAATGCTAGCCGTGACATTTTCAACAGAGGTGGAACCGTACGAAAAGTTAACTAGCCAAAATAGTGTTGTCATAATGTATTCACGAGAGTAAGAGAGTAAGAAGAGCAAAATTATGTTCTATAAAGTTATGATATTCTTCGAAACCTTGGCCTTTTTTGAAATGTTTTAATAAAACGAAAAAAGAGAAGAAAGATGCTAAAGTACCCTCACATTAACATCCTTTCTTTGCGGTAATTAATTTAGTTTTGAAAATTGAAATAAATCTAAGTAACTAAGGAAAAAAATCCCTCTGACACGTAGCTTAAAACACTCTTGTTAGGATGCGCGTATATTGGATCATTAGTCCATAACATTTGCAGCATAGCTGGAGCAATACGAAAAGTTATCTACCGAAAATGATTTCGTCTTGATGCATACACGAGCGTAGGAAAATAAAAATCGCCGATGAATTACGTCGCACGTTCAAATTTTTTAATATGAGCGAAAAATGCTTTCAAGTATCTTGAAATTTAGGCCATGACATGATATCTGCACATGGGGACCGTAATACTTATACCGGTTAATATTGTAAACAAACAAATGGTTGGGAGAAAAGCACGTTTAAAATGCATTTCCTTTCGGTGCGTTGGTCTGATTTTAACAATGCATTTTATTACAAGTGGTCCAGAAAACATTGTGCATGTGATGCATTGTTAAAAACACTCTTTTAAGTGCACTGCCATATTGAAATTTGAGCTTACGAACATAGGAACTAGTGAGCAAGCCGTTGTGTTGCTCGAAATTATTTTTTTTCTAGCTTGAACAAATAAGCTTAATATCGTAATGTTGCATTTGTTGTTCTCAAATTCAATATATCAAATTTCTTGGGAGTGCAAATTTGTGGGCCGGAAAAGAGCTCTCGAGCAACATCCTCATTATCATGTGTCGCTGCATTGTAACTGAGAAATTCCACTCGGCGCATCTGAGGGAACAAATGGAAGTGCTGCCTAAAAGCTTTTCAAATACGTACGATCTTAATGTGATCGCTCTATTATATCTAGTAAGGTTTCAAATGCTAAATTCTAAACGATAAAGCATAAAGTTTAGTGAACCAAAATGTGTACCTCGGAATTGTTTCGTTGATTTGGGTGTGGAAAACCGCAGACTTATTCAGCGACTGCTCCTCGACCAGTGGTACCGTAAGTTATCTTGTTTCACTGAGAGCTTTCAAGCTTGCTTGATATTAATTGTAATCTGAACTGCCTTTCAAAAACAAAGGGCTAGACAGGTCAGCGCGAAAATTTTATCAAATTTTCTTGCCTGTGACCTACAGCACATATGCGCTCTTCCTTATATTTTTTCCCTATGCAAAGACTGCATGGAGCGGCTCAAATTCGTATTAGTTTTTACTAAAGGAAAATTTTTTAACTTTGAGTGGTTCAGGATTGTTGCACGATACGCCGTTATTAAGTTTTCAATTGCAATTTGTATTGTATCGTATGACTTATGAAACCCAAGCTAACACTTTACTTGATTTTGACCTCTGACTGAATTCCGCAGCATTCTCAGTTACCCTAAGAAATACTGAAAGCACGCTTGGTGCTGCATCACTGTAACGTTTAGATGGATGTTCAAGGTTGGCTCAGCCAAAGTTGGTTTGATTCACGCCAAGCCCAACCATTACATCCAATCAGGATGTGGACACCCATCGAGAATGCTTCTGACATGGGATCAAAGCCTATAAAAAATCGCCTCACCTCATTAGATCCGAAGTCAAGTATTTTGAATGAGCTAGTCTTTACTTTATTGTTTATGACCATAACATAAAGGAAGGTTGCTTCATTAGGTACTGCCTATTTGCTCATGTGTCTCAATTTTGAGGCGTTCAATTCAATAATCGCCCAAGTGGGGCCAGATAGTCGTTCACTTGCTTGTATCTTCCATGGTTCTGACAGAGTTAAACTTGAAAGTTCAGCCAATTACAACGCTGTGGTTTTTTGTTTTATGGTTGTCATGGAAAATAACCTTAACATCGTATTCTGTTATACGACCGTTTGAGAATTAGGCAGAGCTTGGCCTTGACACAGAGGTCACGTGTTGTTGTCACTCGTGGAGAACTTTTTTCACGATTAATTTAACCTCCTGAATATGAGTAAACCTATGCTCGTGCAGCGCTTAATTCTGCGTTGTCTTCAGAGGATCACAGCTGAGCCGCGTGTGCTGGCCAGCTTGTGTGGGGATGCGACTATTGTATCTGTGAGCACTAGCACTCCCGCTCTCAGGAGGGAAATGTGAGGTCCCGAGCAGAGAGTTGAATTAACCTTCTTTTTCGTTAAAATGATTTTCTGTTCATTTTGTTTAGGGTCATCTTTTTTCAGTTCACTGCTGTCCTGTTTTTCAGTACCTCTAACTTTCGTCTTCAACTTTTATCTTGCTTCATAGTCTCCCTTCTCAACTAACTGTATCTATCCGCAAGGGATCTTACGTGGAGACACACCTTGTGCATAGATTCTGCGTTCCTTTAACTCCATACAAAGTGGTACTTTCATCCTTCTTCTCTTTGGAACGCTTTTGTTGAGGTTAGGGACGCTCAAAATAATTTTTTTAATCTAATCTGTTTCATAGTTAGAGCGTCAAGCGTTGCGTAGGTGGCTTTCTGAAAATGTGGCGAAAAAAAAAACACGAAGATGAAGCTTGACGTTTTCAGTTCGTAAATGGGCTTTGGGGATGTTTTTTGCATCTTCTGGCAGCCAGTTTGCGTTGGTTTTCATATACCGCATTATTTGGTAAACTTTCAGGGGATACAACTATTGTACCTGCACCTGCTGGCCATAGCGCTCCCAGGGGGCAGTATGGTAGGTCCCGAGCTGATCAGTCAGGCCTATTTTGAATCGATCAGAATTACAAGTTTTACACACCATTTTTTTGCGGTTGGTAGGTGAGTTTTTCAATACCCATTTCAGTTACCCTAATAATATTAATAAACTTTTGTTTCATTTCTTGAATTTTTTTTCAACTCCAGCTGTTTTTATAAGCGCTCAACGGGAAATGTCGCTCTTCGACCTTGTTGCTTCAGAAAATCATTATTTTTATAACATTCGAAGTAAAAAAGGAAAAAAACTCATTTGTATCCGAAAAAGTTGATTCATAAAATGCATTACAATCAATTAGAAATTGAATATTTTTAACAAAAAGGTCTTAAATTAATGAATAATGTATAAGTTATTGTCAACAGCCATTTCAAGAGCTAAATACATGATCGGGAGAAACAAAGGCACGAGAATGTTCGTATCATTAATGTTCAAATCCTAAATGATATTAACGTCCATCGAGTTTTCCATGTCGTTCTCCATAACTTTTCCTCTGATGCAATTCGCTCGCTCAAGAATCTTGTATAACCGGAAGGGAGTTCACTACTTCCCATAAGCCGACGAGCTAAGATACTCCTTTGCTCTTTTTGGGAGCGATGACGACTTGTTTTGCATGCCGTGACTGTCGTCAATGTGAAGTTTGTGCGTGAGACAGGATGGACGGTAGGGCGGCGTGGGTGTCTGCTTCACAAATGATGCTATACGTCAGTCCGTTACAACCGGATTCATTTAAAAAAAAAAAAAATTCCGTTTAAGGTCGTGGTACTTGAAACTACCTCAAGTGGATGCCTATCTGAGTAACTTTTAATTTATAAATTAGGCAATTTTTTTAAGAAATGAAATCGCGCAAATACGCATCAACATCGATCGCAAACTTAAGTTTTATGGGCCAATAATTATTCATTAACCTGTCTATCATGACCTTAACCTTGTGTATATTTATTGTAGAATTTCTGTTGGTGGTCTCGAAGATGAGCGTCCGTAAGAATCTTCGAAGATGAGCGTCCGTAAGAATGTACGTTCAAAAGAGTGGTCACGCTCACACATCTCGTGCCACGATACAGAAATAGTGAAATCCGTTGGAGGCCTTGGCAGAAAATTTATCTTTTGGCAGTGATATTCAAACCAGAATATTGTTCGCCTAGAGTTTGCCAAGTTATCACTCTTCTCCTTCAATGAAAATAACTCATTTCAATAAAGGAGAATTTGATGCCGTAGTTGCGCTTGAAGTGTGTTTCATTCATAAGTATTCTAGTTCGTTCGATGGTTGAATAAATTGCATATATGGGGTATGCTGCAGTTGATTCCGATATTTCATTAATAACGTTGTTACTTCCCTTAGTTTTCCCTCGATAGGATTACGCATAAAAGAGTGATGCAATAGAAAAACTAGGATTCGAGAAATTTATTACTGTGAAATTGTTGAATGTTATACCTCCGTCACCATCACGTTATGTCTCCAAAATTACAGTGACGGAATTCTCCTCAAATCGAATTACATGAACTCCAAATACATAATTTATGCCTTTCATCGCCTTTGGGTAGGGTTAAATCTAAAGAGAAGAACACAGGAGACCACATAGCATCTCTAACTCAACTAACGCTCGAAATTTCGACGTTGGTCTTCCTCATCGTATGTAATACAGTACATTCAGTATTACAGAATCTTCTTTTTGGTTGAGTATAACATGAAGTGGGAGAGAGGAATTAACGAAAAGCCTTCTTTGCATCCTCAATGAACTCCCGTAGAGCTCAGGGTTTGAGAAAGAACAGGGATGTCTCAGAAAGGTCAGGCCTGGGTGGCAGTGCAACCTTTCCACCCCGGAGATGCCTCCCCACCCCTGCGATTAATAAATCCCTCTTCCCCTCTGCCTCCCCGAACACTGGAGCCCCCAGTGACGTAACCCCAGGTCGCATCCGTGCCTCAGGAAGTCACTGTCGAGCACCAGCCTTGCAGGGGCGAGTCATGTCAGTGAAAACAGTTCAAGTTAACATCACGGGTTCTGTTTCTGTGTTTCGGTTTCGAGTGCTGCCGGCATCTGATGTCAGATTGCCCGTATCTGAAGTCAGGCTGCTTGTATCTGATGTCAGATTACCAGTATCTGATACCAGATTGCCTGTATCTGAAGTCAGGTTGCCTGTGTCTGAAGTCAGGTTGCCTGTATATAAAGTCAGGCAGCCTGGATCTGAAGTCAGGTACACTGGATCTGGTCAGGTTGCCTGGATCTGAAGTCAGGTTGCCTGTATCTGAAGTCAGGTTGCTTGTACCTGAAGTCAGGTTGCCTGTTTCTGAAGTCAGGTTCCCTGTTTCTGAAGTCAGGTTGCCTGTATCTGAAGTCAGGTTGCCTGTATCTGAAATCAGGTTGCCTGTATCTTACTGATTTGTGAAGTCAGACCAACAGATGGAGGTTACTATGATTGCGGATTTTACTTTTTGGTTTCATTCTTAGAAAAGACATGGACATTTTTACGTTAATAAAAATTTAAAAGCGAAGAAAATGCTAATAAAACTAGTCATATATACTCAAATTGAGAAAAAACAAAATCGAAAACGTTTCGGAGTCCAGCTCCATCTTCAGTTCTGTAAAATACAATGAATTCAAAAAAGTGCAAAAAAGTACAAACATTACGAAGAATACAAGCAATACAAAAAAGTAAAAACTAAAACGAACATAATTGTAACAACAAAAAGATAACTAAATGTCAGACTATGCCTAAAGACTAGCAAGAAAGAATTGAAAAAACGAAAAAATACACACAAAGAATTCACTATTTGAAGGGGGTAGGAACTAAGCATATTATTTAGGGAAGGTTTTCCTTTAAAAATATGAAGGGATTCTAAAATTCGTAGGTCAAACTCATTGGGAGCGCTATCAATGACTTTAAAATCTTCAATATGCTTAGTTCCTACCCCCTTCAAATAGTGAATTCATAAGTGTGTATTTTTTCGTTTTTTCAATACTTTCTTGCTAGTCTTTAGGCATAGTCTGACATTTAGTTATCTTTTTGTTGTTACAATTATGTTCGTTTTAGGTTTTACTTTTTTGTATTGCTTGTATTCTTCGTAATGTTTGTACTTTTTTGCACTTTTTTGAATTCATTGTATTTTACAGAACTGAAGATGGAGCTGGACTCCGAAACGTTTTCGATTTTGTTTATTCTCAATTTGAGTAAATATGACTAGTTTTATTAGCATTTTCCTCGCTTTTAAATTTTTATTAGCATTGCGATTCAAGCAAAGTGACAAATTTTTTAGACATTTTAACGTTGTATTATGAGGAAGAAATGAGAGACTAATCGTCGTGGAAAGGAGCGAGTTCATTTCCTCTTTTTGAGGATTCAAGATTAAAATAGCTAGTCGATATATGATACATTCGAGTTTGATAACAACGCTCTATGGAAAAAAAACATGCCTCTAAATCATTGATTTAATAACTATGCAGGTCGACCAGATTTCCTCTATGCATATTTTTTACAATACACGTAATATCAGTCCTGTGGTGTTGGAAATCTATATTAAACTCTGAAAGTCTTGTAAAATAATGTTTTGCTTAGTTAGCCAGTTCAATAAAAAGTTAAGGGCAAAAACCAAAGAAGTCCACATTATTTAAAAATTTTCTGTGGTCAATTTTAAAAAACGAACGTTTCGAGCCTTGACCCATCATCTGCAAACATTTGAAATTATAAATATCGAGAATTAACATTCAGACGTAGGAATTGCACAAATTGTAAATTACTAGGTGTGTTAAAATACTGGTGATCACGGACAAACTACATACTCTATAAGCTGCATACAAGTAAATGAGAAAATGAATGCACTGCGTAATGGGACGAAATGAAATGTGAATACCTCTATGTTTATAATTGCAGATTTTTGCAGATGATGGGTCATGGCCCGAAACGTTCGTTTTTTAGAATTGACCACATAATAATGTTAAATAATGTGGACTTCTTTGGTTTTTGCCCTTAACTTTTTATTGAACTTGCTAGCTAAGCAAAATTTACCTTCTTTTTTGAATTATAAATATGGCAATGACCATTTTAAAATGTACAAAAAATAACGTTAGTTTAATCTCAATTTTAATGATTTTCTTTACATTTGATTTAAATAACATGGTAATTCACACTGTCAGTCAATGAGACGCATCAGGAGCGCAAAAAATCGCTTTTTCTCTCCGGGCCGCAGCGTGAAGTGATGGGGTTTGCTTTTTCCAGCTACATCACACTTCATCACGTGTTTTTTCGGCGTAGATCACATCTGCCCTCCACTTCCCGTCCGGCTGTGAGTCAAGGAACTCATCATTAAAGTAATTATAAGTCTTGTGTAGCGTCAACCTTTAAGCATGTGTGTGCTTTGGCGTCATGGTAAACGACGTCTTCATGCCATCCAATACCGCTTTTGTGGAGCTGCTGTCGGCCGTGCGTCTTGTGTGTGTCGCAGGATGGACTCGAGAAGGGCTGAGGAGCCAGGGCACGCCTCAGTTCATTCTTTGCTTGCCGTATTGCCCGAATGAACTGGTGGACCGGCACGTCAAATGTCTCCATTTTGAAAACAGAAGCGGAGCTTCTTATATTTTAAAGAGCTTTGTGACAAGAGAAACAATGCATAAAGCAAAGTAAATGTTAGCTGCCTAGCGTGTGAACTTTTTCCATTTATTGGAATTGTCCCTGACAGGAAAGCGTTTCCTTTGGTTGAGTTGCCTCTCGTAGAGGTCAGTTCCCGTCAAATTTGTTTCCATTTAAGTTAACGCATTTTGAATTTCAATTGTCAAAGAGACAACTAAAAACTCTTCAAATTGTCTTTGTCTTTTTTGTACAAAGCTCATCTCTTGTATTACTTATAGGAGAGAAAAGAATGTGAATAAGTGCCTAATTCAAGCTATGTCTATTATACTGTAGAAAACATGAAAAATATTAAGAAAAACTGACTTATCAATTTTTGAATTTTTGTTGATTGTATCATGGTAATTAGATCGAAATAAACAACTTTTATTCTATGCACTTTCCTTGGGAAATGAGTGTTTAACGAGTTATAGCGGTGACGTAACGTAACGAAACTGAACTGATCTAACCTAACCAACCTAACGTAACTTAAAGTAACTTGACGTAACTTGACGTAACTTGACGTCACTTGACGTAACTTGACGTAACATGAGGTAACTTGACGCAACTTGACGCAATTTGACGCAACTTGACGCAACTTGACGCAACGTGACGCAACGTGACGCAACGTGACGCAACGTGACGCAACGTGACGCAACGTGACGCAACGTGACGCAAAGTGACGCAACGTGACGCAACGTGACGCAAAGTGACGCAACGTGACGTATCGTAACGATCATTCGAGAGGGCCGAAACAGAGATTGTATCAAAGTTTCTCCTCGAAATGATTTTTCCCGCTTTAAAGACAAGAATTGCGATAAGTAATCTACCGCCATAACTCGTTAAATACTCATTTCCCCCGGAATGTGCATAGAGGAAAAGTTTTTATTTCGATCTAATTGCCATGGTACAAGCAACAAAATACTAAAATCGATTAGTCAGTTCTCCTTAACAATTACCGGAAACATTTTCGCTTCTGTGTTGCTGCATAACGGTGCTCTCTTTTCCGTGATCTGATGGAAATTTTCTCGATCGCTCATCGGCTGCTGTCGAGTTTTCCGTGCGAACGTGCGGTGTTGACTTGCAGAGTTTGACTCTTACTGGGGCGAATTTAGCGAGCCTTCAACTCTGGCGCATTTTGTGTGCTAGTATTTCCTTTGGTGTCTCGTTTGCATCAACTTTGGCATCATTTTTATTGTTATTAAATACGGTGATTTATTTGTGTTAGCACCTGCTGTTATCTACCATGCATGGTACTTTATTTTTATCAGTACTTGCTCTTATCTACTTGGGGGCCTTGTTTTTTTATTGGTTCCTGTTGTTACCTTTAGCGTTGATCTGCTTTAGCGTCATCTCTGGTGCTTCATTTGAATTCATTTTAATCTGCCATGGTACTTTTTGCGTATTATTATCTTCTCATATCTGTTCCTGTGTCTATTGTTAATGAATGTCTAACTGATTTCTCGTTGTTGTATCTGTGACCGGCGTGCTCTAAATTCAGAAGTTTAAATATTGGGTGCTAAAAATGTTTTCTTCCCATTTCTTATGGGATATTGTAAAAATTTGTGTTTCAACCATGCTCGAAAATTTTGAAATGCATGGTTATGCAGTAATAAAATATACTGTGTTTGAACCCCTACAACTGTTGTGAATTTAACGCAGGTGTACATCTTAAGATTAAGTGTATTCCAGTCTCTGAATGTAAATATTTCTAAAATTAAAAAAACAGTCGTTTCCTGTTACATTTGATGATAATTTATGCCACAGTCCGAGTTATTTGTATTGATGCTATTTGCCGTCTGCTGTTCTTGCTCTGCCAGTCGGGTGTAAATTGGTGTAAACCAGTTTTACTCAGTAAATGTTCGATTTACACCAATACTCTAAATCTTGTGTAGCCAGATGCACGCTTTCATTTCATCTCGCTAGGTGCCAAGATGAAATACTCACGACATTTTTGTCAAAAAAGGGTCAATATTGAATATAGCGCGTTAAAGGTTTTGATTTTTTTGTACATTAAGGTAATTGGAGATATTTTAAGAAGTTTTGCACGAATGAAATTGTGCTCGCAAATGCTTATTTTTCGAGATATAGTATAAACAACGTTCAGGTAAGAATAGCATTAACGGCAGTTTTGATATGGCTCTCCGGCGGAAGGTGGATGCGGAACACGCGTAGTTTTTCGGCGATAAAAACATCGGTCTCAGTATGGCTAAGTTAAGTTATTTTAGATTTACTTGTGTTAGTTTAGGTTAGTTCATTTAACTAACTCAACCTCGCCTATCGTTGCGTCAATACCGTATTTCAGCTTATTTACGTGTCCGTTTGTTCTATTTTATGTACGACGTTCCTATGAACCTCGAAAAGTAAGCATTTGCGAGCAAAATGTCAATCGTGTAAAACTAAAATGTTTCCAATTACATGAATATGGAAACAAAATTTTCAAAATCGTTAACGCGTTAAATTCACTGTTGACCCCCAAAAATTAGTCGTATTTAGTTTGTTATACTTTACCAAACCAAGGAAACAGTTCATTTTGGTTGTAATTAATTGCTGAACAACGCGACCTTGTAACAGGTTTTGCAATATTTCCAGGTTCTCGTTAAGTGCTACCTTGTGTTACTTCTAGATTGGATTTTGTACAGCGTAACTTTGTGATATCAGAAATCCAGGTTATTGGATGCTACTGGTTGTTAGAGTTTCTACTCTGATTTTACTTTCTCACTGAATTTTTGGCCAATATTGAATTTAGCGCTTCAACGATTTTGAAAATTTTGTTTCCACATTTATGTAATTGGAAATATTTTAAGAGGCTCAACACGAATGACATTTTGTGCGCAAATGCTTACTTATCAAGATATTCAACTTTGAAGTTATAGGAACGTCGTATAGAATATTGAACAAACGGACACGTAAATAAGCTGAAATACGGTATTGACGCAACGGTAGGTAAGGTTAGGTTAGTTAAATGAACTAACCTAAGTAAATATAAAATAACTTAACTTAGCCATACTGAGACCGATGTTTTTTTTTAATCGCCGAAAAACTACGCGTGTTCCGCATCCACCTTCCGCCGGAAGAGCCATATCGAAACTGCCGTTAATGCTGTTCTCACCTGAACGTTGTTTATACTATATCTCGAAAACTAATCATTTGCGAGTACATTATCATTATTGTAAAACGTCTTAAAATGTCTGCAATTACCTTAAAACATAAAAAAATCAAAAGCGTTGACGCCCAAAATTCAATATTTACAGAACTATTAGCACACTCTGGGGGTTTTTGTTTGACGCTCCACTTGTAATTTTTTTCTTAGCAACAGCTTCTGGATGTTTAATTGAAACAAAACTGGTTGTTGCTAATAGGCTTTGGTTGTGACCAGAATTGAACTAAAATTGTTGTTGAATTATTTCTCAACTATATTGCTTGGCTCTCCAATGAAGAATGAAGTGAATAGATTAACAAAAAGTTTATTTCATTACAGATCATTAACTGATATTTGAAATCCTAGAGCATGAATAGAATGTCAGTAAACCTAAATTAACATTCGGGATGTGTGAGTTATTTGAGACGAGTGCAAGTACTCACAGAAGTATGACTGACGGTTTTTTCAAAATTTCTACAAAAATAGGGAACTTGAATGCAGCACTGAGAGTTATCCTGCTTCCTACTAATTAACATATACCGGCATATGAGCATTTGGTACTGCGAAAAGGATCAATTCAACTCTTTGTTTCATGTTATCTTTGGCTTTTCGTCTTGTTTAAGTAAGATATGTTTGCCTACTCAATGCTATGGGGACTGGTACCCCAAGGGGGGTTACTGTTAGGTTACCTCAGCTGTAGGTAGGCATTCGGGACTTCTGTCTTTCGCGTCCACTTGCTTCTTTGAGTTTCCGTTCCTTTTTCACTGTCTCATCTTTGTACTTTCTTTCTTCCTAATTTCAGTTTCTATGCATAGTGTGTCCCGTGTGGGAATATACTTTATGCATATGTTCCCTGTTTTCGAAAATTTACACCAAATGGTGTCTTCTCATGACGCTCTTGAGATCGCCTTTGTTGTGGCTTGAAAGTCTAAAACTAACATATTTTGATATTCAACTTCAATGCATCATTTTGTCTCAGGTTTTTTATGTACCCAAGAAAAAATTAAGTCGTCCAATAGAACTTAAATTCTGCTCATCAATTTTTTTATCCCTGCTAATGAAATATAATCTTTTGCAGTATTAAAGTGATGAAATTGAGCATTAAATAATTGCCTAATTTTGAAAGAACTCCAGGTCACATGTGATGACTAACGTGCATATGCGGTTGCACTTTGGAACCAATGTGTGCTGCCCCTCCTTTCTCTAGCCCCTTTTCTCACCCCCTCCCCTTTGCCTGCCCCTCACACTCCCACGCCCAAATTTCCCCTCACACGCGCACATCTGCACCGAGTGACTTTGACCTGAAATTCACCATTAACACTTTGACTGCGGCAGGTTAGAGAGAAGTTCAACATTCAACTCAAATTTCAGTCAATTGTAGTGAGCAATATGGAAAATGGTATGTAGTAACTGGATTTTGTCATTATTTAGCTTCCTGTTGACTGAAAATTCCCTCACGAAAACATGAAAATTCCCTCCGTGTGCCACAGGTGTCCCACGTCGCAGTCGAAGTGTTAAATGGGGAATTTAAATGCGAGAGTGAATTTCTTCGTTTTATGGACTCCCGAGAGGAACGTTGCGTATTACTGGTGCACAAATCTTTCAGGAGAATACAGCTATTGTTTTTATTGAAATGTACGCTCCTTGGAGGGAACGTGAAATTTTCAGCTGAGAGTTACGCAGGTTTTACTTTTTTTAATTGGATAGGCTTTGTTTCGTTACGGGCCATATTTCTTAGGTTCACTTCTGCCTTTTTTCTGTACCTCTATATTACTTTCGTGAACTGTTAATTTGTTTCATAAACTGATTTTTTAGCTCACTGTTTCTATGCGCGGGGATTTTGTGTGGTGACATTTTGTGCATAGATACCACATTTCCTTAACTAGATACTAAATGGTGCTTTTATCCTTCCTCTTTTAGCACACTATTGTTGTGGTGAGACTCAAACTAATCTAATCTAATGTTAATTTAGGGCTCATTTTGGATTTTTTTCACGCTGAACGCTAAAAATGAAGAGTAATTCTAAGAATTATATGTTATTCTTTTCCAGTTAATTTTATCCTTATCACTGTGAAGTGTGTACATAGAAAGTTTATTTATGACGGACTTTTAACTTATTTATCTTAAATTTAAATTATTGATTTTAACCTGTTAAAGAATTAGCTTTATTAGCACAGAGACTTTGAAGTTTTTATCATTCCTTCTTTAAATTTATTTGCAACTCTCATGACAAAGAAAAGTATTATCCCGTGGCATTTTTCTAGTTCATTAAAATGACTCGCGTGTCGCCAAGCATTGCTGAGAGGTGCCGGATTTTCTCGAATGGTCTCTCCGAAGAAAATGAAGGCACTTTCAAGCGCCTTTTTTATCAGGACGGAACCACGCAAACTGTTTCTGGCATCCCTGTTCCTATCAGTAATGTGAGGAGAGAACCGCAGCAAATTCAAAATAATGCTCACGTTCAAAACGCCCATTTATCAGAAACACCAGGGTTATCCATGAAACAAATAAAAGAAAATGAATTTCAACGTGTTCAAAGAAAATTGCGGGCTCGGTGGGAGACCTCAAACGCTTCGTCGAACGCTCCCGGCCCTCAACAAGCAACCAGTAGTCCAGGGAGCGTTAACGCTCCTCATTCAGACTACCTCCATCACACAACCACCGGGTGCTTTGAAGTTTACAACAACAAAAAATCCCAGAGTAAACCGGAACTGAATTCTACCAACGTCGTGCAAAACGTGCCAAATTTCAGCCCGCAGCCGTACGGGCAAAACTGCGACTGCCCGACGGCCCCTCGCTATGTCTGCTACAACAGCAACAACAGCAGCAGCGACGCCAAGCAGAGCATGGAAAGTGCCACCATCAATTTTAGTGCTGAGGACATCACTACCACGGCTGATGAAACGGACGAGTCCAAGGTAGGCAGTGTTCTAGTCACGTGTTTAGTTTTACTCACTTTTTTTTCGGTGATCTTTTTGAGAGAGTCACGACCTTTAATTTTAAATCTGTGGATTTGGTTGTGGTACCCTTTCTTCAAGTTCAATAACATTGTCTGTTTTCGGCAGTAACTTGGTGCTTCTTTGTGCCCTAGCTTCGGGCTGTAAAATTTGATTAGTTGCAAGAGGTTGGTGTAGGTAATGTTCAGTAATTACATCAACAATACCTGTCTCATATTTACGTCTGATTTTTTCTTTTGTAGAGGCCAGAGTTACTCAACCGAATTCTCGCGAGTCTTTGACTGTAAATTTAATGTCTTTACTCTGTTGTTCAACCAGTTCCTCTCTGGGGCATACAACTATTATGTCATTTGTGTCCCCTCAGGGGGATACTACTAATGTATCTATGGGAATTAGCGCTCCCAGGGGGATTATGTAAGGTCCTGAGCTAACGGTTAGGTAGGCCTTCTTTTTGTTGAATTAGAATAGTTTTTTTTTGTTACGGACCATCCTTTTTCAGTTCACTGCGGTCCTGTTTTTCAGCACCTCTGATTTTCTTCTTCAACTTTTTCTTGTTTCATGATCTTCTTTTTTAGCTTTCTGATTCTATGCCCCTTGTGCATAGATTTCCCGTTTCGTTAACTCCATGCTAAATGGAGCCTTCATCCTTCCTCTGTTTGAACATCTTTGTTGCGGTAAAGGGAGGCTAAAATTTTCTTATACCAATCAATAATCAATCATGTCATTTGTGTATATGGGAATTAGCGCTCTCAAGAGGGAAACGTGGTCCTTCTAACTAGAGGTTAAGTAAGTATTTTTCCTGTTGAAATCAAAAATTTTTGTTCGGTTATGGACCATCTATTTTCAGTTGACCGCTCTTTTGTTGTTCAGTGTATATTACTCCTTTCAACTTTTATTTGGCTTCTTAACCTTCTTTCACAACTTACTATTTCTATGTGCTGGACATTTTGTGTTTAGGTTTCCAGTTCCTTGAACTACATTCAAAATGACGGTAGAATTTCTTCCTCTTTTTGGAACGCTTTTGTTGTAGTGAAGGAGAAATAAACTAGCTCATCAGACCTTATCTAATAAAATATACGTGCAGGGTATCTTGTGTGAGAACACGCCTTGCACATAGATACCGTATTCCTTTAACTCGATACCAAATGATGCCTTTCTTTCCCCTCTCTTCAGAACACTTTAGTTGTAGTTTGAGAGGCTTAATCTAACTAATCCCTTTACATCACCATTTAAAAGTGGGAATGATAAACTCTTCCTCTAAAAAGTGCTCAAATATGAAGCATGACGTATGGGGCAAAGTACCTCCATTAACAAAGCAAAATATCGGTAAAACGATGATGGTTGCGTTACATTACACAAAAATCACATGGCACAAAAGTGTTGTAACTCAGTTTTTTACTTCCTTTATGTAATTCGATTTGTGCCAAATGGAGGTAAAGTATGCCATTAACAATTCAAGTGCGACGGGATCCATCGGTGGCCATTGAGGGGATTTTCATAATGCTGCTGACCGACCAGCAGTCATTAGCTACATTGCGATACATGCCTAATGAAAACTAAATGAAGGCGCGATCTATTTACTCTTCGTTATTTTCAAAGTTGATCTCAAAAAGTAGCTCTAATTTGAATTGAGCATTGAGCTTCAGTTTAACTCGCCGCACTTTACGTTTCAATCACGTTAGCCATACTCACGTTAGCCATAATCACGTTTGCCATACTCACGTTAGCCATGATCACGTTAGCCATGATCACGTTAGCCATGATCACGTTAGCCATGATCACGTTAGCCATGATCACGTTAGCCATGATCACGTTAGCCATGATCACGTTAGCCATGATCACGTTAGCCATGT
>JACJUY010000734.1:128043-146960 GCA_014220935.1 Platorchestia sp. MABIK | reverse complement strand
TCACGTTAGCCATGTCACGTTAGCCATGATCACGTTAGCCATGATCACGTTAGGCATGATCACGTTAGGCATGATCACGTTAGGCATGATCACGTTAGGCATGATCAAGTTAGCCATGATCACGTTAGGCATGATCACGTTAGGCATGATCACGTTAGGCATGATCACGTTAGGCATGATCAAGTTAGCCATGATCACGTTAGCCATGATCACGTTAGCCATGATCACGTTAGCCATGATCACGTTAGCCATGATCACGTTAGCCATGATCACGTTAGCCATGATCACGTTAGCCATGATCACGTTAGCCATAATCACGTTAGCCATAATCACGTTAGCCATAATCACGTTAGCCATAATCACGTTAGCCATAATCACGTTAGCCATAATCACGTTAGCCATAATCACGTTAGCCATAATCACGTTAGCCATAATCACGCATAATCACGTTAGCCATAATCACGCATAATCACGTTAGCCATAATCACGCATAATCACGTTAGCCACGATCGCGCTAGCCACAATCACGCCAGCCACCATCACGCCAGCCACCATCACGCCAGCCACAATCACGCCAGCCACAATCACGCCAGCCACAATCACGCTAGCCACAATCACGCTAGCCACCATCACGCTAGCCACAATCACGTTAGCCATATTTGTCCCCCCAGACGGACTCCCGGTCCCCATCCCCCCACCGGCGGGGGTGGGTAGCGATGGGAGGCACCGTGCGCCAGAGTCCGGGGGTGCGATCCCTCCCTTCCCGCTCCCTCGCTCCCTGCTCCCAGGTGCCCTGCTCCCTGGCCTCCTGCAGCGTGCCCTCCTGCTGCCTGCCCTCCTGCCCCCAGGCCCTCCTGCAGCAGGAACACCTCAACCTCCAGCCTCCTGCCTGGACCGCCGTCGTGCAGCAGCCAACTCAGGTAGCGGAGTCCGTTGTTTTTTTGCTACGTTTTTCAAATATTTCGGTAATCGCATCATTTATATGGCTGCGTTCGTTGTTTTTTTGCTACCACCTTCATTTCTTCCAGTAATTGCATTGGTTATTGTCAATTTAACTAGTGCAATCATTTTACTTACATATGCGCAATGTGCGCTTTTTGACTTGTGCAATATTTTACAACTCCAGTGGGGGCAAAGTAATACAACACGTTGATTAAATCGCCAGATTACACATTTCTAAACCACGAACAATTAAAAAAATTGGACTATATATATGAACAATAGTTTAAAAAGGTTTATGATATATCGAAAACCCTCAAATATTAAATAAAATAAAATAGGATCATGTGTAATAACTACGTGAACAAAAGTTTACAATATCTAACTTTTTTTCGATGTTATACATTAAAATTATTGTAGGATTATTCCAGAACGTTCTAATACACTCTACTATTTGGCAACCGAACTATCATCTGCATTCATCTCCAATAACGTGTCATTGGTACTGTACCTCTCGTTCTGAAAGGTCGTACCCATGGGTAAGAATGAGGACATCAGCCAAGACCTTCGCGAACGCATTGTGGAGCTCCATTATGAAGGTTTGGGATATCGGAAGACATGTGCGCAACTGTATTTTTCTATAGCCTCGTTTGGAACCATAATACGTGTGGAAATGCCTGAATTCAACTCTCAGCAAGCCTTGAACTGGCCGTCCACGGAAGATTAACAACCGTGCTGTTCGAAAATTGATCCGGACAGTAGTTCAGAGGCCTCAACTACTCGTGAAGAATTGAAGGATGATCTCAGGACATCTGGGATACAAGCTAGCAAACTCACGATCAGCAGGGAACTACGCCGTGATAGTCTTCGCTCCAGCACCCCTCGTAGGACACCTCTTCTTCAGAAACGTCACGTCAAAGCCAGGCTGAAGTATGCCAACGACCATTTGAACAAGCCAGGAGCGCTTTAGAACTCAGTGCTGTGGTCAGATGAAACCAAAATTGAACTACTTAGGAGAAACAGCACACACCATGTTTGGAGGCAACAAAACGAAGAGTGTAAACCAAAGTGCACCATATCCGCTGTTAATTTTGGAGGTGGTTCAATCATGGTGTGGGGATATTACAGCTCATCAATGGTAGGTAAACTCCATATCATTGAAGGAACCATGAATAGCAGGAAATATCGTGAAATATTGGAAGAGCAACTCCTACCTTCAGCTCATTTGTTAAAATTGAAACGTGGATGGACCTTCCACCAAGACAACGATCCAAAGCATATTGCAAACAAAACCAAAGAATGGTTGAGGATGAAGAAGATAAACATTTTAGAATGGCTAAGTCAATCCCCGGACATGAATCCGATCGAAAACTTGTGGAGGGAATTGAAATTGAAGATTCAGAAGAGTGATCCCAATAACATCACTGATCTCGAAGAAATTTGCATTGAAGAATGGAATAAGATTACATATGAAACTTGTAACAAGCTGGTAATGAACTACCCTTAACATCTCCAAGCCATAATTGATAAAAACGGTTATGCAACGAAGTATTAATGTGTGTATATCTTGAAATGTGTTGTAAACTTTTGTTCACGTATTTAGTATACATGTCCCTATATATTTTTCTGGTAAATACTTGCGAGTTTTAGATATAATATTAATATTTTTTATAATATCGTTTATATGTAGTCCAATTTTCGTAATTTTTGTACATGGTTTAGAAGTGTGGAATCTGGCAATTTAATCCACGCGTTGTATTATTTTGCCCCCCACTGTATATTTCTGCAGCGTGTCTTTTTGTGTTTTTTACTTTAAAAGTGGAACTTTCTTCTGTTTCAAACAGGTGGTTGCAGTGTTTGCAAATAATCTGAACAAAAAGGTACAATAGTTGTAAATGATGAGTTAGAGGTGGATAAATGTGAATATTTCCTTTTTAGATTTTCAGCAAGATTGCGTTAAGAGCTTGATGCCTCTAATTTGAGTGCAGTTATTGTTCAAACAACACATTTTAGCGAAATTCTTGCTTTTTTTAATATACCGTTATAGTGTTTAAAAATGCACAGAAATTATTACCTGTATTAAGCAGAGCGTAAAAGTTTTCGAATGCATAAATCAAGTGTATTTTACAGCATAATAAAACAGTTTTGGAGTCCGAGTTCTGGAAAACAGTTCATTACTGTAAAGAAGTGATAGCACTCACGGCATGAAATGAAATGAGGAAAAGAATAATTTTATGCCTTCTATTTATAATCTTTAATGTTCTATTTTCTTAGTTGAGTTGTATCACAGATACTGATAACGCATTCTTCTCTGTGATAGTGCTTGAAAAGTGAACTTTCTCTTTCAGAATTTTTGATCAAAGCACGGTGGAATTTATCATATGAAAACGGTCACCTTAATTTCGAAGTGTGTACGCCATTGGGAAGTTAGAATAATTTTACAGCAATTTTTTTCCTTAATTCCTTGGTTGGTTATTATAAATTGAATCAAGCACGTCCATCTCCCATGTTGTGACATTATCATTTATTTGATGACTGAATACAGTATTTCCTTATTGATGTCAACAGGTGCTCTACACGCCCGACTACCGCAATTCGTGTCCTTCTATCATCGAGTCTCACAGGGCGGACAAAAAGCCCTTGCGGTTCATCACTTCGGACCGCCATCCTTTAGACTTGACGAGCGAGACAGAGACCTCGGATACCAACACTGGATCATTCGACTACCGGCTGTTCAGCAAAGCATCTCCTTTCACTAGGCCTATCAACAGGGACGCGCATCAAAACGACTCGGGGAACGAATGTGGCACCGCCTTCAGCCCATACCAAAGCGTCAAGAAAAAAAGCCTTTACGAGTTCAGCGACACCGCTCAGTCGGAGGATGACCAAACTCCTTCATATCGCGACGGCTGGAACTGCAGCCCAGGAGAAGGTTTCATGTCAAACCACCCATCGTCACACAGCATCGCGACTTTCGAGTCTAGCAAATCCAACTTGTGCGTGGACCGCCCCACGAGCACAACGACGGTGATCCAGCGGAGTTACAGTGCTGCTAATACTCCCACCAACCTCGACTCAACTCCGACTCCAACTCCGTACCACCTGAACTCCTCGGAAGACTACAATCTCGCCAACGCCGCGTCCGATGACTGCCACACGCACAACAACGCTTCTGATAAAGACAGCATCAACGAAGAGACGTTACTTGCCAGCAAGAACGAGAACGCTGAGGACGATGCGACGAGTACAGACAACCCTGGACCAAGGTTGTCCTGGTCTCCTAAGCCCTCGAAGAAGAGAATAGGGCGAGGTCGTAGCATGAGGAGAGATGAGAAGTGCCCTCAACACCAGGATGATAAGGCGAGTACTGCTTTTGTTTTTAATACGTAATGCTTTTGTTTTGGGGAGTACATGTTATTTATCAGCGAGTAAAGGTGAGTTTTTGTGATAAAACATGGCTCTATTTTTAGTTTTTACGAGGGTTTTGCAGTCTGAGAGGAGGGCGTTGGAAAAGGAAATGCTGCACATCGGCCTGGCTGTCACAAACCTGGTGAAAAATCGACTTTGATGTCCTTGGTGTAGGAGATGTCAACGAAATACCTCGTTTCTGCTCATAGTACATTAATAGCTGATGCTTCTTTGCAACAGCAAAGTACATCATTTTATTAATTTATTTTAATTTTCTGGACGTATTTTTTCTGAATTAGAGTAATTATTTGTAAAAACATGCAAGTGCAACCTCTGGCTCAAGTTCCACGATGGTGCGTTAACTTCGCTTCAAGTCATGATGTCAATTTGTTAATTTATTTTGGTGTCGTTGTAGATCCCTTTCTAGATTTAGTTTTAGGATTTTGTTTCTTAGGGAAATTCTAATTAATATCAAATTATTTTTGGGTGTGCTATTATGACCTCGTTTAAGTTCCTAACTCCACTTGCTTGTTAACGCCTACTGTGTATTTCCTAAGACCATATCTTTTTGGTCGAAATGTATGTAAGTATTTAACTGTGTCTAGTTTAAATCCATTGGCCGCGATCAACAAAAATCGTGCGTTTTATGCAAGGTGTGCGAGCAACTACTGCGATATGCTCTGCAATTCTAAAAAATAAATCTGCGAAGACAAACTTATTCGGCGGCGCAGCTGAACAAACAAGTTAAATTAAATCGTGAAAATTCACGTTCAATATTTAATACATCGACGAAAAATTGCAGTACGAAAAATTTTGGAGAAATAAAATAAGGGAAGGCAAAGTTGTTCGACGACAGCACTGAACAAACAAGTCCACCTTATGGAGAACTCGTTAGGCAGCTGAGGTTCAAATTAAATTATCCAAGGCGTGAACTCGTCCGGTGTTATCATTGCGCGTCTCTCCCGAGATACGCGCGCCAGTTTATATGGAATGTTTTTATCTTCCTGTCTCTTATTGTACTGCTAACTTCACGGCGAGACTGCGACGGCGTGTTTATTTTTTTGAGTAAGTTCAACATGAGCGAAGTAACGCGTTCTAAATCAGAGCGGCAATTCAAGACTGGCTTGCTAATTCTAGCTCTAAGCTCCAAACGATTTACGAGCAGAGTAATACTTCGGCGTTAGCATGTTTTTGGTAAATGCATTTCTAGTTTTTTCTCATAATGTAATTTGATGGAGAGGTTGCTCTGTGTTGGCTGCTAATGGGAGAACTTGCGCCATTCATTGGAAATTAGCGGCTATATGTAGAGGAGAATTCTAGTGTTTCATTATGAAATTACTATTGATGCCAGAGTTGAATTTTAAATAGGGTTAAGACTGCATCGAGTAAACAAGTACAAATTCTGCAATATTAAGCCCTGAAACTTTCGCAGTCGTCAATCACAAGTTTTCCTATCAGTATTGTATTCTGCTGGATATTTTCCTCCAATACAGCGAGCGTTATTGCAATTCTGTGGTTGATTTAGGCGATGACACCATCGCAGGGCGAGCGTGGGAGATGCTTCCCGTGCAGAAAGTGTGTCGGCAGGGACGAAGGAAACGGAGCTGCATTTTGCGTGCTGGAACACGCCTCTGCGCATACCCACCCTCTGGTCCGGCCCCCCATGTGCGCCCCTACCCGGCAGGTCCTAGATACTGCCATGAGCATGTGTCTATTCTTGGGCAATGGGATTGCGAGTTGCGTTATCAGCAATGCAGTGAGCGAAGTGTTTTCGAAAACGAATAGTTGAATTAAATGGTGTTCTTTTCGATGCGATATGCGAAGTAGTTTTGAAAAACATGTCCCGTTTGAAGTCCTGTGAATCGTAATTTTTTTTCGAAATTCTCATCGTCATTTTCTTGATTTAATTATTTTAATGACTCAAAACGTTGGTTCACAGTACTTTATATCTTTTTTTAGGAGACGAAATATTGGGAAGTACAACATTCAAGTGATTGAGCTCCTAGAAATTTAATTCCGAACTCCCATTTTGTCACGTATAACGAAATGCGACCGTTAAAACTTTGACTGCGGCAGGTAAAACTGAAGTTCAATATTCAACTCAAATTTTAAATCAATTGTAGTAAGGAATGGTGAAAATACGATAAACATTGGCTGGATTGCGCCCCCTCAGGAGGATACAACTGTTGTATCTATGGGAATTAGCGCTCCCAAGGGAAAATGTGTGAGGGGACGAGCTGAGAGTTTGGTAAGCCTTCTTCTGTTCAAATGAAATGTTTTTTATTACGTTAAGAACCACCATTTTCGGTCACTGCTGTTCTGTTTTTCAGCACCTACATGTACGTTCTTCTTCAACCTTCATCTTGTTTCATGAACTTCTTTTTTAGCTCACTGTTTTATGCATCTTGTGCGTAGATTCCGCGTTCCCTCAACTCCATACTAAATGGTGCCTTCATCCTTCCTTTCTTTAAACATCTTTTTTGTTGTAAGGGAGGCTAACACTTTCTTATAATAAATCTATCAGTCAAGCTGGATCGTTCCTTCGCCTAGTTTTAATTAAGTATTTATGAAATTTGAGTTTGTGACTACTGGCATATCAGCAGCATTTTGAAAATCCCCTCCGTACCCACCCGTGGCTCACGTCGCAGTCAAGTGTTTAATCAGTCGCCTCTGATGCAAGGGCATGCAAGAAGGACTCCGGCTCTGCCTCGCTGCTGTGCTGACACTTCTTAGTTGTAATTATTATTTGGCTGAGCTATGCGAGTGTTTGTCGACAGCTCTTTAAAATTTGATGACAAAAATTAATGTAACGTAATGATATAAGTAGGGCATTCTAACCTCATAACTTGCATCAATCTATTTGTGGAATTAGGCGAATTTTTTTGTTCTATCAAACGCGTTCCCTTGAATAAGAAATGAGACGAGAATCTTGCTTACTTCCTCGACGAGTGAGTTCCTATGTCCGAGTTAATTCTAAAGTGCATTATGAAACTTGACTACATGCTGCTCTAAAGGAAAGATGTTGAACGATGTTTCGAGATTACGGCTATAGTTTTTATACTTCTCTTCGTTTTAGTGTATTTGGCTTTAGTATCGAATGAAAGGATGGTTGAAATTATACTCACTGTTCAGTTTTGTGAGTCCTCGTATAATTAAGTCCTTGTTTGCAAATATCATATTATGCTGAGTGCTTAATTAAGTAATCTTTCTGCAATGAAGATGACTAGCAAACTAGCAATATGGCGTCCCAAATCCACCCACTCCACCTCACCCACTTGAGCATTGGTGGCAATATTGCCTCCCAAATCCACCCACTCCACCTCACCCACTTGAAGATCTTCGTAGCTTACTCTCAGCTTCACACGTTACAGTGATGAAAATCGCATCAAAGAAGTAAGAAATTTTTGTTTACCGTCGCCTGAATGTTTGATTTTTGAATGTCAAGTTATTTTTTAGCTCCAAAATATCTCTTTTTGCAAACTCTTAAATGTAACAGTACTTGTCAATTGTTCGTCTGTTTTATACAATTTTGAGAAAGTAAATAATTAATTATGAGGATTGTCAAAAGGCACCGCTTGATCAACTTATTCCCGGAAATTTTAGCATCACAAGTTCACTAGCTAGAGTTAATGGGACATTTGATCAACAAGGAAATGAAGTTAACTCAGGTTGATCTTCTCGATGAACGAATATTTTGTTGCATTTGGCCACATTCGAGACCTCCAGCACCTCAATAGTTCACTCGATCTCTTAAGGAACTTGAAATTCAACGAGTCATACTTCAAATCGCAACTCCTTTTCAGCACAGCACGTCAGTTCGGGAAGCGTAAGCCTTGGTTGCCGTCTCACCTTAACAGTTGTGGGCCGAGGCAGCCGAGGTGTCGGCGTTAAGAGTTGCATCTTTCGCGCAGCGGGAGGCAGGATGGAACCACCGTCTGAACTTTGGTGCCGGCACACGGCGCCAAATTTAATCACGTTGCTTTTTTGGTCGAGAGTCTCTGATGGGTGCTCGTTTCAATGAAATACTGTCCATTAATCTACGCTTTTTACCGTAGGACATGAGCATTTTTTTTATTTGAGAAGGATGTCGTAGATATATGAATGCAAGTTAAAAATGTGGGATGATCGAATGTAGGTCTTTACTTTTTGAAGAACCGAAGCATGATGTTGAGTAGGACCAGCATGGAAGATAATATCTATTAAGGCTCTTTTTTTTAAGTGCTCACTTCACTTTCGAAGCGCAATGAAAATATCTCGCTTCCATTTTAATTTTTTCCTACATTGTAAGTCATTCATTTGCTAAGTTTTTGAACAATGCCTGAAAACCATCACAAACTTTTTATACTGAAGGTTTGGGGGACAATTTTTTTCCCAAATCTCCTAATTTTATTTCGAACTTCATCACATCGCTGAACCCACACAAGCTTTGTACCGGCAATTAGTGATGAGATTGCCTCCCAGATCCACCCACTCCACCTCACCCACTTGAGCATTGGTGGCAATATTGCGTCCCAAATCCACCCACTCCACCTCACCCACTTGAGCATTGGTGGCAATATTGCCTCCCAAATCCACTCCCTCCACCTCACCCATTTGAGCATTGGTGGCAATATTGCCTCCCAAATCCACCCACTCCACCTCACCCACTTGAGCATTGCTGGCAATATTGCCTCCCAAATCCACCCACTCCACTTCAGGCCCGCCGATGATGTCACCACGCGCTAAGAAGTGGACTTGCCTCCAGCTAACTCCTATGGCTACAACTTTAGCTTCTTTTTCTTGTTCACCCAATACTCTGAGAGCCTTACACGACTGCTGTCGTCCTGCTTCCATGCTTAGGCTGTTAACAAAAAGTAATGATTTCAAGAAGCTGAGAGTGTGTTCGTTTTGTCCTAAAATATTACCTGGATTGCTTGAATACTAAAATACTGAACAGTGCCAATTTTATTATTGTGCTGTCGTTTTACCCTGGACTTCAACCTTGCAAACTTTGTGAATCGTTGATCTTCCGATATCTTTGCGCTAACAAACCTAAGTTACGATTACCGCTAATTCTGCAAACGATGCGCTGAAAACCTTCGTTACGACTGCCACTAATTTCGCCAATGTTGTGGTAAAAACCTATGTTACGACTACCAATAATTTCGCCATCATTATGCTAACAAACCTACGTTACTACAACCACTCTATTCTGTAAACGGTGAAAAGTTTGATTTCATTTTGCGTGTGCTCGAGTACCTTGAAATTGCTGCGCTCGTGCATTTCTTTTCTTTACTTAACCCACGTAAGCTCTTTGTATCGGTAATTTGAGATATGCAATTGCTCTTCTAACCTACGCACTTGAGCACTTGATCCCCTCAGGGGGATACAACTGTTGTATCTATGGGAATTAGCGCTCCCAGGGGGACTATGTGAGGGCCCGAGCTAAGGGTTAGGTAAGCTTCCTTTTTGTTGGAATAGAATAGGTTTTTGTTCTGTTACGGACCATCTTTTTTCGGTTCACTGCTGTCCTGTTTTTTCAACACCTACTACTTTCTTCTTGAACTTTGATCTTGTTTCATAAACTTCTTTCTCATCTTACTGTTTCTATGCCCTTTCTGCGTAGATTCCACGTTCCCTAAACTCCATACTAAATGGTGCCTTCCTCCTTCCTCTCTTTGGATCGCCTTTGTAGCGGATAGGGAGGCTTAAACTAACTAATAATCTAATCTAATCTGAGCACTTGATTCAAAAAGCTTATCTGTGCTACCTAGCTGTACACTTCTGTGGAGAGAGCTTCGTTATCGCGCCTAATTTAATATGTTTTATCTTTTGATAATTTGCTAATGTTTTGCAAGATGCTTTGAGTGATATTTTGCTTTATATTTTTCATGATATTTTGCTTTACATTGAACATGATATGTGTCTTATATTTGTTTACTCTTTGTTTACTGTTTTGTCTATTATTTTTTCATTTTTTCTCTGTATCATTCACAAGTGTTGTCCAGTCAGGCAGAAACGCATGTGAAAAGGTTTCAAATTCCTCACAGGGCCCATTCAGCCCGAAGTATGGATTTAAAATAAATATCTATCGGGTTTTAATTCCAAATGAGGCCTTCGCCAGGGATTAAACAACAAAAACCTTATAGAATATTTATCGTTCATCAAAGGTGACGAATATCTTACGTGCGTCGACCATGCCGGATTTGTCTGGAGATGTTAATAGATTAATCAAGTTTTTGAGTCAGTCATATGATCCATGTGTGGAGTATCGTCTCTCAGGCTCTTAGCGACCGCTTTTTATTTTGTGTAGAGTTAATTGAACGTTTTTACGCGCTGCTTGACTAGCGCTGCGTCTTCCAACTTTTGGAAGTTAACTCAGAACACTCAACGTTTGAAATTTCGTAGTAAATATTGTGTATTTTGCTACTTATGACTCTTAATTTTGATTGAAATAGGACTTTTGATTGCCACCTTCATATAAATAGTTCATTAAGTACTTGAAGATGATTATCTTATCAGACAACTGAGAAGTATCAGTTGACTCATGGGGGAGAATTGGAAGGTAACCATAGGTCTTTCAGCAAGTTTGGTGCATAGTGAGCTTCAGAAATAGTTCAGTGGGCGGGATGAAGTCACGATTATTAGTACTTTAAAACAGTGGCAGCTTGAGTTGTTGAAATGCTACTCTGCAGCATATTTATGAGTTCACCATAAGAGCTTTGTTTGCTTGTGACAGGTTCCTCATATTTCTTTGAGGGAAAGGTTGAAGAACAAAAAGTTTTTTTTTAATGTCTGCGAGATCCATGTCGGTAGATATGCGGTTGTACACTATATCGATGTTCATTTACACACAGTTCCAGTAATATTTTACGTTCATACGTTATTTGTAGTGAGGGTCAGATTAAAAAATGGTGATGGTAATGGTCATGTCCTAGTGTGAAACTGCTGTTTAAATAGAACGTTTTTCTCAACTCTTTTGAAGGGTGCACTTTATTTTTAAAATGGGTGATCATTCTGGGAAGTAAGATACCTTTATAATTCTCTATTGTTCTCACCACGGTGCAAAAGGATTGGTTCCTTCAAAGTTCTCCCCGTACGAGAGGCTCCACCAGTAGGGGAACTCGCGACAGTTCAGTGGAGGTTCAGCCCTCGTATTTAGGCATAACGCTCTATTAAATTCCAAACTGTGTAAGGACGAAGCTTCTGTTAATTTGATGCGAGCGCGTTTCTCAAAAGCGACATCTGACCTTGCGTTTATTGGATATGAAACGCTGCAGTGCGGACAGGACTGGCCGTGTGGGGCGAAATTTGGCGTTGCGATCAATTCCGTTGCGGCTCTGACCTTGTGTGTCAAGAACAATTCCATTTTTGTCTGCAGGATTTCCATGTTTGTCAGCAGGAATTCCATGTTTGTCAGTAAGAATTCCGTATTTGTCAGTAGGAATTAGACTTCTGGTCATAGAGTTCAAGTTGCCAAGATTACAAAACTCCGCGTTCTTGCTTATGGATTTACATCCCCACCACTTGAGCGAGGATTTTTAGCTCTTCGTTGATTTATCTCTTGGGTGTCTTTTTGATTTTCTGGTGGTATGTCATTAGGCTGAAAAATTAAAGAAAAAGTGTTTAATGAGTGTTTTAAATCTTGAATTAATTTAAACCGAAAATTGATTGGGTTCCGAAAGCTTGCGGCTTAGTGTTGTGAATAGAAGTGAAACGTAGCAAGAGCTTATAAGGGAACGTAAAACTCGAATAGTTTAAAGGGGATCTTTGTTAAAGAAGGGAGAAATTCAGTGTGAAAAACTTTTTTCTATTTATTATTCACTAGTGTTAGTTCTTGATGACGAAGTTTCTCTACCAATTCTACCTCAAGGCCATATTTTGCTGCTTCTACTGCAGCAGGTTGTTAACCATCTTGCGCATTTTTTACCTCCTCTTCAGAGTATTAGATATTTCTTGAAGAACTCTCCGTACGGTCTTGCTTTGGCTACAGTGGTAGAACAATACTCAAAATAATCTTCATACAACCCTCAGGAAAACACAGGGCTTGATGCTACCGTGTTTAGAACAGATATTAACACCTCTGTTTCTACTCTAGACTTGGAGGCAAGAAGCAGCTGGTGACGTACCCGAGTTAGTCCACAGCTCGCGCTTTGTTGGTTGTCACAGTGAGCTTCTATATAATATTCTACATTATTTGATTGTATAATACGCTTATATTAAATAATCATGCAATATAATTGTCATTCTGGCAGAATTGTTGGGTATAGTATGTAATTATTTATTATAATTGTTTAATTCTGTTAAAATTATTGGTTGCTTTGTTGGATGCCGGGACGAGGGTAGAGTTTGTCCCTATGAGATAAATCAGCTCTGTGATGGATATAATCGTAGCGGTCATTGGAATGCCAGATATGTGAGTGATGAGTTCGATGGAAGATATTCCCCCCTTCGGGGGATACAACTATTGTATCTAAGGGAATTAGCACTCCCAGGGGTGAAATGTAAGGTCCCGAGCTGAGAGTTAGGTTGGAGTTCTTCATGTTAAAATGAAATATTTTAGTTGTGTTAAGGACCATCTTTTTTTGGTTCACTGCTGTCCTGTTTTTCAGCACCTACTTTCTTCTTTCACGTTGATCTTGTTTCATAATTTTCTTTCTCAACTTACTGTTTCTATGCCCTTTCTGCATAGATTCTGGGTTCCCTTTAATTCGATGCAAAATGGCGACTTCCTCCTTCCTCTCTTTGGATCGTGTTTGTTACAGTTAGGAAGGCTTAAACTATCACCCAATCGATCTTGATGAACATCACTGATACATCACATGGTGGTGTGTTACATTACAAACTGCACCAACATGCGGTTTGTTTCCTTCACCGATGTGCGGCTATTATGAATGTTCGTGTTTCAGTTCAATCCATGTACCTTATCTACAGATTCCCCATTCTGTCAAGTTTATACTCAATGGCGCCTTCCTCCTTCCTCTTTTAGAACACCATACTAAACTGCGTTTCTGTGAGGAAGACTCGAATTACTTCTCTAATCTAATTTCAGATTACTGCATCACCTAAGGCAGCCTCAGCGAGGCATTAACTATGTTGACTTTTCTAGTTGAATTTTCCCTGTGTTGACTTTTCACTGCACTGCTGTAGTGCGTTAATGTCAGGTGAAACTTCATTTTGTTCGGGACTTCATTTTCTGGAGTATGTAGTGGAAACTCCCCTCAGGGGGATACAACTATTGTATCTATGGGAATTAGCGCTCCCAGGGGGAAAATATGAGGTCCTGAGCTGAGAGGTTGAAATAAAAATTTGTTTCGTTTAAATCCATCTTTTTTTCGGTTCACAGCTGTCCTGTTTTTCAGCACCTCTGACTTTCTTCTTCAACTTTTATCTAATTTCATAACCTTCCTTCTTATCTTACCGTTTCTATTCGTACTTGATCCTTTGCGGGAACACCCTTTGTGCATAGATTCCACGTTCCCTTAACTCCATACTAAATGGTGCCTTCATCCTTCCTCTCTTTGAACATTTTTGTTGTGGTAAAGGGAGGTCAAAACTAATTTATAATCAATCAATCATGTACTGTAAACTAATCTACGCCGTAGTTTCTGGAGAATATAGTGAAAACTAATCTACGCCGAAGTTTTTCAAGGTCTAACGTTTTTAAAGTTGAAACGGGGCATATAATAGTAGGAAAACTGACGTCTGTAAGCTACAACGACTGTGCGCATTATGACCATCTGTTCTCAAAACGAAACAAGTGTTGGAACCATAACATCTCTAATCAAACGAATTTATAAGTTAAAATAGTAACTAGAATGCGTTGTACATCTTCCAAAAAAGCTGTTTCTTAGTGAGATACGTGTAACTTTCTCTCTATAGGAGTCCACAGTTCTGTACAGCATGAAAAGTATAGAGACAGATGCCCACTTCAAGAAAACAACCCAAGTGAGCGCTGGAGTAAGTGCTGGTATCACGGCTCACACCCGTACGTGTTTATTGCGTGTCGCAGTAAACATGGCACGTCTTTGTACGTGGGTTCCCATTGATGGACTAAACTAGAGGTTATTGCTCAGTTATAAATGTTATTGCTGTCACTGGCTGTGTGTTTAGTAGTATTTGTAACCCTCATTGGGACGCAACTATTGTGTCTATGGGAATTAGTGTTCTCAAGAAGAACTTATGAAATCCGTAGCCGAAGGCCAGATAGGCGTTTCCTATTTTGAAATCGAATTTTTTTTTTGTGTTACGAACGAACCTATTTTCGGTTCATTGCTGTCCATTTTTCCAGCTCATTTAATTTACTTCAACTTCAACCTTGCTTCGTAAACTTGTTTCAATCTTGTTTCTGAGCGCAGGCTGTGGCAACACATCTTGTGCGTCCATTTTCCGTTCTTTTAATGACATGCTAAATAGTGCCTTGTTCCCTCCTTCATCCCTTGCGAACATCTATGTTGTGGATAGGTAGGTTTAAACTAAACGGCATCTATGTATGTACACATGAAGTCGAGTGGTACGAACCTACCCTCGTAAAAAGGAAAATTAATTCGTTATTCCCAGAAAATCATGACCGGAATCAATTGTCAAATTAGTTAAATAATTGGGATTAATTTTTATCTGTTAGTTAGCAGTCGAAGATCGACTGCTGTTAATAATATTGTGATGAGATTAACTGGTGTGGGGCGCATGGGACTGAGTTATCGAGACTCTCATATGTGCACAAAAAAAGGCTTTATCCATTGAAAGAATTGCTCGATGAACATTAACTGCATGCGTTACGATGAGCCTTACCCAACACCGCTGAGGAACACGACTGCAATAATTAACCAAGTAGCCGCCGAATTGTTTTACTTGACGCGTTCCCCGTGTATTGGGCCATATGTGTACCAATTGGTAAATCGCTCATTCACGTACCAGTATAAATGAATGACATTTTATCTGTTTCGCAACCTCTTTAACAAATTACTGTTCTCATACCAGGTAAAATGTGTCGTTCAATTGTATATATCATATTTTTAAGAAGGATGAAAATAGCATTCGAGCATTAAAGTCGATTTCTCTATTCTGCTACTTACAGCTTAACCAAAGCAACCGTTTACAATCGTGGAAACTCGGTGAACGTGTTAAGAACAAAGTATTACGGTCATTTCCCTTAAATTATTCATGCAGTTCAGTACGGTGTGAACTTCATGGCTGCGCTTAGAATATAAGATCGATGTGATTGCGGGATGCTCTTCATAAAGGACGTTGGCCAATAAAGGGTTAATACGAGACTAAGACATCAGGACTCCGGTGAGAGCAACGCCTTGTGAAACTTCACGTGTCAGGACCGAAACACAGCCTCCAGAATTATGAATTTCCAATTTCGTTGCCGTGAATTGCATAAAAGCAAACCAAATTGCGGTGGCATTGAGCTAGGTTCGATGGTTCCTTTAGTACACATGAAGAAGTAATGGAAATGAGGAACGCCCTGCAGACCTGGGCCTTCGACATGGTAGGGTCTGCCCGCTGACGCCCATCATGGCTTGATCAGCCATTATTGAAGATTGATGGTCTCTTAAACCAATCATTTAGCGCTCCGTCTTCTTCCTCAAACTGAACCTTTTATTTTTCAGTAAGAGCTCCAGCTCCGGGTGGACGTGTTTTTCTCATCACTTCTTCGTTATTTTAATATATTTGAGGTTCAGAAAATCTATAGGTCCATCGGACTCCTAGGAAACTTTATGATAAGGTAATTAACTCATCAAGTTCTAGAGAGCGCAAGAAATTGAAGATAAATCTCTCTTTGAGAATTGGAGTTGAGTTAAGAAGCTTCTAAATGAGACGCAATTTTGTAAGATTAAGGAGTGCCCATGGGCTCAAATAGGCTGAAAATGTCATCTAAAATACTCTAGCACGTGACATTAAATGTTACGTGCTTGAAACCATTACGTCATTCCAAAAAACTTACTGATAAATGTATTAACAAGACAGATTCATTTTATGAGCGCTATCGATTCGTGCAGTTTTCAAGTAGAAATGAGTCACCATTGCGAGTCGAAAATATTTGCATTTACTGCAGGTGTAGGGCACAATTCAGGGTGCCGAAAGAAATGAAGCTATTTGTTGGCTTCACCCACATGGATTGCAAGCGTAGTGAATTTTCAACTCCACACTCGTTAATCAATGTCTTGAATTATTTGTTTTAATTTCGAGGTAGCTGTTTTCATTTTGAAGTATTTCTGGTGTCTTTTATGGCACAGTAAAAGCTGAAAAAAAATTCGTTACTAATACTTCAGTGAAGAAACTAAGCGACTGCAGCAGTGAACCGCCTGAGGAGGCATAGGATAGGCAGTTGAGTTAGTTCGGTTCGTTTATCCTGTGCTATGGGGAGTGGTGCGCCCAGGGGGTACTTCACCTTGGCTAGAGATAGACCCTCGGGGACTTCTGTCTTCTGTGTCCACTTTGTTCTTTATATTTAAAAGCCTTCTCTTCTATCTCTTCTTTATATTTCTTCCTACTTTTTGTTAGCTTGATTTACAACCGGTATCCTGTTTGGGAACTTACCTCATGCCTAGATTTCTCGTCTTCTGAAGTTCGTACTAAATGTCCCTATTCTTCCCTCTCTTGAGTTCACCTTTAGTGTGACAAGGTAGTCGTAAACTAATATGAAAAAAATACTCAAGCGCACTGAGATAGTGATAGACTTCCTAAGTTTAATGCCATGCAATGCAACTTCATTATTAATGTCTTTTCACAACATGACCTTTTGGCTGGGCGATAAAATTGATGAGGCTTTGCACGAAAACGTAGGATAATTAAAGAGTTTCTGTTTTGAATATTTGATCATGTTAGCTGGAGATTCAGTATTGGAAAACACGTAAAAACATTTCAAAAATGTGTAATGTTACAACTCTTTGTTCTCACATGTTTCTTTCCTGAGGTTTTCATCAACGGTGAGTGTAAGTTTCGATGCCTACTCATTCTAGCGTCCTCCTTTCTTCCAGTAATTTCAAGTGCAACCTTCATTAACTTCATCTATTAAAAGTCACCTACATGACTGAATCAAATAAATTATTCTATTACCAAAACATATGCATAGAGTTGTTTACGAACTTGGGCGCCCGACCTAGAATTCTTATTTCTTTGTCGAAATGCTGGACATGTAATTCTGTGGTCGGTGAGAATCGTTCTCGGTAAAATGTTCAAAGTCATCAGAACATTGAACTCCGTGAGGCTTGGTATCTATTTTTTTAAATTCCTGAAAATACCGAAGATGCATTTAAAATTTGTTTTTTTTACCATAATTATCAAGTTATTTTACGGTCATTCCTAAGTGCTCAGACAATGCTTAAGGACCAAAGGAAGATTTGTTTCTCAAGGAACAGCATTTGCGACTAAGTACGTTGCCGATGTTTTCTCTACTTCATCAATATAATAAACATGCTAGTCAATTTGTTGAACTTGGTGGATTGAAGTGCTGCATATTTTCCAAAGTTATTTGAACTGTACCACGTCATCAATTGCTTTGTTTTAAGTTACCGGTTGAAGCATAAGACTCAAGAACGTATGCGTAGATGACGATATCAGCATTCACTACGACTGTCACGTGGGCAGAATCCTATTAGTCAAAGCAAATTTGTGCCAGCCCTACGCTAACAAGATTCCAAAGTCATCATCGGCTCACGACCTTTGTGTTTTTGTGTGCCGTTTGCCTTAAAAAGCTCGGTGCTTGGGCTACGTCTTACATTGTAGTAGATTGCTTCTTTGCTCGGGTCCACGCGAAGCCGCAGAGAGGGGGAGCCTTTATTTAAGGAGTGTGTCTTTCGACTGCTAATGACATTGCAGTTTCGACTCCTACTCGCGATAATAGTCTCCTGTTGCCTTTAAACACTCCTCATGCCTTTATTGGAGTGTTCCTAAGTGTAGGAACCTCTCCAGGTTCTCTGTGACAGAGTTTTGCGACCCACTGATCTTTTTGGCCACCCTCGAGGGTTCTTGAAGCTTGAAGCGTGGGTGCGCTTTGGGTCCTGACTGGATACGCGCGGGCGACTGTCGTATTCCTTTGCCTGCTCTGTCCTGGTGGTGTTTTTTTGTTTTCGCTTACGTAGCGGTGCAACTGGCTGCGAAAGTTTGCTTGAATGGATTTGACTACGCTAACTTGAAGTTTGGGTTTTTTGAAACCGCATTCGAGCATGAAGAGCATTGGGCACCTTAGCAGGGTCGTCAGATGCTTAGTCATTTTTAATTCAATTTTTTTTATTAACACGTTGACTGCGAGGGGTTAAACTGAAGTTTAATATTCAATTCAAATTTAAAGTCAATTGTGGTAATCAACTTTGAAAATAGCAAGCATTACCTGGATCTGGCGATTATTTAGCTTGCATTAGGTATTAACAAAAAGTGAGTTATTGACTGCAGGTGGGTCAGCAGCACTATGAAAATCCCCTAAGGGACCCACCGGTGGGTCCCTTTGCAGGGAATGTGTTTAGTCTGAAACTGATGCGGAGCATGGCGTAACCGAATTAACGTAGATAAGCTTAACCACAACGATGTAGGTTGTTAGAAAAAACTTTACTTTAGCCTGCGTTTCTCTTGTTTTGGTCAAAAAA